>VYZW01045644.1:6695-24856 GCA_013401315.1 Balaeniceps rex
AAGCTCAGCACACTTGCTTTTAAATAACAATGAATGTAATAAATATATTAATAGCAGTCCTATCATCTTGATAATGAAATCTTGAAAAGAAGTAGCCTTGTCCATCTCAGTGGAAGACTGTATGAGTTCAGCAGTGCTCAAGAGAGGCTTCCAAAACATAGATATCCTAAAGACAGTGCCATTCTGCCATCTTCCCTCAGATAACCTCTAGAGAGGGACAGCTTGAGATATCAGGCTTGAGCATCACATTATGTTTCTTACCAGCTGCTTCAGCTGGCTCGCTCCACATGTGGGTGTTCAGTATTACTGGCTGATCAGCCCATGCCCTTTAAAGAGATATTAGGAACATTGGTTTTAATTGTTGTCGGAGGGCCAGGCACTGAAGAGTTAGGTGCTGCTTTGATAAATTTATAGGTGCTTAACATTTTTCACTGGATCTAATTTATGGCAACACTTAACATTTATCACACCTGAATCCTCCCATGGCTTTACCCTTTAGTGCAAAGCAGCCAAAAGCAAACAAAAATGGGACCCAAAACCCAAAAGATAGTACCATATTGTTATACTCTGTTTCCACAAAACCTCTGTCAAAACATTGCCCAAAGTAGGGTGTGAAATGAAAGGAAAAAGTGGAAAAGATTTTATTAGCAACATGCCCTATTAGCAACAGCCCCTTACTTGTCTTCATAGAAAGACCCTCGGTAATGAGAACATCCAAAAAGAAAAAAAAAGAAATTGTCATTATTGCATCAAAGTAATTAAAGTCATTTCACTTATTACTGACTATTTGCTTAGGGAAATTATTCATTTTATCAGAAACAGAACAACCACAATTTAATAATTGCATTCTGTGCAAAGAGAGACTGATAAGCACAATAAGATCTTCCTATTTGAATGCATAACAGGGACATGGGTGCATAACTGACATCATTATTCTTTTAGTTTATAAAACATATAGAAAAAGATAGGTGCCTGGCATTCCAAATACTGTGTAGTTAAATTACAAACACTATACCAGCTGAAACTATTAAGTAATCCCACAAGAAAACCTCAACATAAATCCAAACATTACCACACTAGCTCTGTACCTCAGTACAACTCCTCAAATCCTCTCTCACAAATCCCACCTAAATAGACTAGTCCTGCAGCAGTGTGTTTCTGGAAGGAAAAGGGGCTAAGGACCACAACAGGGAGAATTTTCTGCAATGGCAAGATTTCCTCTGTTTTACCATAGCCCTTTCTATTTTAAATCCAGAGGACCTCAGTTTTCTAACAGCTCTATGAATTGCAACTCAACAAAGACAACATAGAAAGAAAGATTTCTGACAGAAAAATATCCCTTTCCTTATCCATTTAAAGAACCAGATATAATTTCCATCTAGAAAAGATGAAGCAGTCCTTGCAAACAAGTGGGCAAAGATTTAGGGAGACCTTGGTTCAAAACTATACTTAAGCTCTCTATCTTCTTCCTGTTAGTCTTGCTTCCACTGTTTTGTAGGTTATAACCTCAAGTGAAACTTGGTGCTCTAATGTGGCACAGATATGGATGACTGTAACATCTACACAGATTACAGAACAAATGTAGTCCTTTCTCCTGATTTTGCTCTTTTTTTTCTACATCCCACTCTCCTCCCTGTGGACAGAAGAAATTTGTCAGGCCTGATGTATTCCTCTTCCATTATAAGGTACTTCAAAACACTGCTCTTTGAAGAAATCCTACTGTCTGGAAAGTCAAAAGTGTATAAACCTGTGATGTGCATCTAAATATCTACTTTGGAATAGATCTGCAGGTAGATGAAACACCCAGCAGCAAGTGATAATTAAAAGATTATTTACTATATTCTTATGGAATGTCTCAACCTGAGCATCGTTGATCCTGATAAAGTCTGAATTCATGATATAGTTAATGTAGGAATATATATATAAAAAAAAGGTATGTGTTTGTGTATGCACATAAAATAAACATGTTTATGTTATGTTAGGTGTGTTAAATTCTCACATACACTCTGTAGCTATATACAGTTTTGTAGTAATACATAATAAGTTATGGTAAGGACAGGAAAGAAGATAGATGTATAGCTTTAATTTTGGGGAGGTCTGTTGAATCCCTGTATATTTTCCCTCTCCAAAACTAGCTCACAACAACTTGTAAATCATCTTTTCATCATTGGAAATAACTTCAGAATGCCCCTCTCCAGCTATTCCATGGTTGAACTTAAAAAAAATCCTTGAATAGTAAGCATTATTTTTTTAAAGTCAATAACTACCCTAAGTTATTTAAAAACTTCCATTACATTGTGTTATTTTTTTCTCCTTTATTCCTGTGAAAATATATTTGCTTCTCTATCCCGAAATACGTAGGGTTGTTCTTAGTCATTTAAATAATACTCATAAAGAAGAAAAATAAAACCTGTATCTTTGTATTGAATTATTCCATATTGAGATATTGTGTTTACATTTACTTTCAAGGTAAAGTTGAAATAATTATATTACCAACAAAGCAACTAAGGTAGCCATTAGTGGATGGATAAAGGTACAGACTTGTAAACAAATATGACAAGCCAAATCTTAGTAAATTAAGTATTACAACATTTCAAAACATGGTTTTCCTGCTATAATGTATAATGTAATTTGATATTTTAATCACAGTCAAATATCTTATTCACTACAGAAACCATCAGAATACTTTGTGTAGGCATACCATCTCCAAAAAATGTCTATAAGCACATAATATAATGTTCTGTGTCACAGAAAATGTAGAGTTTTAGGCCAACATGATTCCAGTGAAGCCAAAGTCAAAATAACTTATACTGGAGGAAGTAGGATTGACTTTTACTATAGTTTCAAACAATAATCCATTTTCTCTACTAGCTTACTTTCCATTCATTAACTGCATTACAGATTAAAACAATCAGTAGGGAAAAAAATCCCATACAGTGTAAATTTTACTTTGTTTCCATTTCTTATTTCAGCCTATAACTTTAGATATAATTAGTTATATTAAAGCTCTGAAGAATAAGGCTGCCATTAACAGTGATTTAGCAAATGCTTTCGAATTTTAGTCTTACACTACATAATTATACTTACATGAAATATAATTAATGAGGAAAACGTCTCAGATGTGTGGGCTAGGAAGGCAAATATAACTATCCTTTATTGTGCCTTCAAGGTTAGAATTATTATAGCACTTATAATTTTATTATAATTACCCATAATGAGACTCCACATGCGTGATACAGTCTACATGCTTTTGACATTAGAAGTTTTCAAAATGCCTCATTAAGTATTTTACTCTATATTTATGTGGTTTTCCTCCACCTCCCATTTTTGGTGGCCATCTATTCCATGTAAAAGCATACAAACTTATTTAAAAAATACTACCATTAAAGATCATAAAATGATTACAATGAATAGATATTAAGATGTCACAGCTGTATAACCTATTCCTTTTATGTACTCCCATGCTGAATTGTTTTATGACCTATCATAAACCTATTAAACTACTGGTAATAAAGGATTGTAATTAGTGATAAAACCTTGTTGCTTAGTGAGCCAAGACAGTCATCCTTACTTTGGATTTTATTGAAAGTAATCAAGATGAAACCTTCAGCAATGTCAAATAACACCTTCAGAGAAGGTTGCACTTTTGGTAGAGATTGCCAATATTTAAGCTTTTCTGTGGTTTACCTGTGCTGTATTTTTCAGGCTGAGCTTATTAACTCCGTTTCCCTCCATCTTTTTTCCTATTCCCCACGAACTTGCGTAGAAGAATAAGAAATATAGGATAAATGAAGCCAAATAAGCTTGGAACACAGTTTGACTTCAGTGGTTTTCCATTTTGCTATTGTATTATGCATGTAGAATGCTGTCCACAACTTGTTTCTTGGCAGGATTCAACAAGGGCTATAGCAAAACAGTAATCCTTAGAAGTGAGCTCTGGCTGAAATGGAGAAATCTAGTTAAGAAAAAAAAGCATGCAAGGCACTGAACAAAATGTGTGACCTTTTCAGCTATCAAATCAAATTAACTTTTTTCCTAGTCATACTGGGCTGAATGCAAACATAGCTTCCAGAGGCACAAAAGCCACTGCTTTAATCTGCACTGTATCATCAAGTCCCTCTTAACATTTGTGTGTTGGCCTTCTAGAATACATTAATTTTGCCAGCGTGCTCACATGGTTGGTTCTTGATGTATCCTGGTGAAAGCTGACATTTTCACTTTCCTTAATGTAAATTTTCTGTAGCTTAACCTCAAAATTCTGGGTGGAGTAATTTTCTCAGGATATAAGAAAATGCCATTTACCATTTTGGCATGGAAAGGAGGCAAACACTATACGGATGCGACTGAGTGCAGGGAAAATAAAACGCCAGAGATTAAACTCACAAATCTGTATTCCTGTCTGCACCGCACAGCTACAGTATCTTGCACATCTTAAAAACTGGAAAGGAGGGGGGAGGGGAAGAAGTCAAACAATATTCACTTTGTCTTTAGAGCATTATATTTCACTCTGCAGTAAACTGGAAAACAGAGCTCTAAGCACTGAACAATTAACCCTCCACTAATTCCCCTTCTATCCTACAAAATAAAGAATACATCAAAGACAGAAGAACAGGTATCTTCTCTCCCATTCTTCACAACATGGATTTATTTGTCCTAACTGGACTTTTAAACCTATTGTGCCTGGCTTTTCACAGCACTGAATTGAGCAATAGGGAAACTATAGTAACCAATAATCTGTTTCACTTCAATGGAAACTATGTATCTTGGTGGATAACAAAGCCTGGGATAAACACTAAAAACCTCTGACAGGGTTTGGAGGGGGAGAGTATGGTGTCTCAACTGTGGGGTCACGTTTTAGCCAGCCTTCACCTATAGGCAACAATTATTACGGCATTCCTCATTTGTTCTTCACTAAGCAAATTCTTCAAAGGTGCTTAATGGATACCGTCACCTCCATTAAAATTCACAGTATTCTGTGCAATTAATTCAGCCATATGCAGAGGTGTGTGCATGCTAATAGCTTTTAATCACACATATATATTAAGATTATATGTGCTAGGCTCCTTTTGAAGGGATGCCTCTTCAAGGAAAGCTTGTAAAACTTTATATAGGAATATTTGTAGTCGAGTCAACACAATACACCTCTCCTTTATTCTCATAAAGATTTTAAGTCTCTCATTTCAAAGGTAGCAGGGGAAAAGTGTATTCGGTATTCCCCATGCAATTATAAATTGGAATTAAAACAAGCCCGATATCCACTTAGATATCAATACGACCAAATAATTTTACGTTACTTAAGATCTACGTGAAATCAAGAGCACCAAAAGCTGATCACTTTTGCAAGTAAATCAAAAAGGCTGCTCCTCTATTTTATTTTTTATCTTAAATGTATCCAGAGTTTTATGGCTAAATATTAAACCACTAGCAGTTGGTCATGCTTTAAGCCACTAGAAGAAAGTTAAGCTTCCACGTTGGCTAGCTGAGATATCAGCTATAAGCTGACAAGTAATTAAACCAGCATATCTATAACAACTGTCATCTCTTATTTCTGTGCAACTTGGATGTAAACCAAAGGCAAGAAAGCCAAAAAAAGACTTCACATTTCTGGGCAACTGCTGAGCATCTCCTGCTGAACAGTTTAGCAGACCTGGGCATTTAGAGGATTGTAGCAGAGATCAAAAGGGTCAGAGATCCCTTTACCAATTAACAGCAGGGAGAAGAACATCAAATAAGGTGTAAATTTTAGCTCTGCAGTTTTGAGTAAGCCAAGCATGAAATGCATTCTAATACTCTTGAGTAGCTGCAGCTTTGAGCCATCAGTGATGTCACTGGTGCACTAAAGGAAGCTTAATCGCACTTAGAGTGGCATGTAGCAATCCCGCTCAGCTAGGTGCTAAAGCCTGCTGCTTCTTGTCTCTTTTGATAACACATGGGAATTGCTAGCCCCGACGTGGCTGGTGAGAACAGAAAACACTCCACAAAAAGCAGGCTTTCTTTGGGGTCTTATGCTTCTACCGCTCCCGATCTTAAAGAGATAGCGACACAGTGTTTGTTTTCTCCCCTTAATTGTTTCAAATAAAGAAGGAAATAATTAATAAGGCCCAGTGTAAGTAATCAGCCTTTTGGGGTTTGAAGCGCTGTTTAATCCAACTTTATGCAAATCACCGTAGGGGGAAAGCTGTTCCTATAGACATT
Organism: Balaeniceps rex; assembly: GCA_013401315.1. Taxonomy (NCBI): domain Eukaryota; kingdom Metazoa; phylum Chordata; class Aves; order Pelecaniformes; family Balaenicipitidae; genus Balaeniceps; species Balaeniceps rex. Next base: position 12,891 of record VYZW01045644.1, read on the forward strand.
GCTCTTTCTTCTCTTTCTCCCCCCACCCCGCCCCGCCTTTTAAGTACGACAAAAGAATGCCATTGAGCCTTTTTATGCATCCCCTTGACCAGCATATACTGCACAGAATATGCAATCTGACACGATAGTGCTGGGAAACACAGAGCAGGCCAAGAGCTGTGCTGAACCAGAGGGAGGTGCTCCTTTTACCCATAGGTGCGCACAGAGGGGCACAGGCAGGGGCTTCGGCTCAGCTGCCGCGGGCGCCTGGTGCCGCTGCCCGGGGAGCCCCCCCACCCGCACGGCCGCAGGCGAGGGGTGGCGATGGCACCTGTGGAGGTGGAAGGAGAAAACAGCAACAACAACAATAGCAGCAGCGGCAAAAGAGATGAAATGGGCTGAAAGTTCTGCTTTGGCAAAACAGCAGGCCAGTGTTTTTAGGCTGAGCTAAAGGTTGGAATTAAATAAGTTTGACCTATTTTTAAAGTGGCTTTGTGTGCGGATACTTATTGTTGAATGATATCACGCGTGCTTTCTCACAGCCAAGTGCATGAAACAGAGTTTAAACAGGAAAGGATTTTTATTTTACTTTTTCCTGTTTGTGAATTCAAATTATGTCAATAATAATTCGAAGCACAATTCCTAAAGAAATAAATGTGGATATTATGTTATTCTTTTGTTTATTTTGGCTAACAAAAGATTACCACGGGGACAATTACAAATTCATGATATGGGTACATTCACAGAATACATTAGTGTCCCCGCTTCAGTGAGAAAATACAGTTGCAATGTTTAAAATGGGTTAAGAAAAATTCCCACAACTTAAATATGTGTTTTCATTTTACAGATCTCAACTATAATATGTTCAAATCATGAAGGCTCTATCCCTAATGGAGTTCAATTAAATGTGTCTCACATGAACTTAACTATTCTGCTCGGAAACTCATCCCAGAGCATCAAATACTTCATTTTACATACCTAAGTATTCATAATTGCATATACCTAATTTATTTAGGAAAAATCAGTGAAATCCCCTTCCCACTTTGGTTTCAAGAGTGCAAGTACTTGGTTTTCTAAACATTATCAATGCAACTAGATCTGAGAGACATCATATCCACAACAAAGAGAAGCTAGTGACCAGCTCAGATACATTGTCTTTTGAACAACAAGTCAGTGCAGACAGAAGTAAATGACAGTTAATTACAAATTACATTCTGGTTGGGGCTGTGAAGGCCTCCTGTCTTGAATAATAATCAGGCCCTCGGGCACTCACCTGCCTGCAAACGAACATACGGAGACACAGGCTGGGGTGCTATACAAGTTTCAAAACAAGCTGCTAAACACAAAAGCTTATTGGATTACAGAGATTTAGGCAAAAGCATTCAGATCTCTGGCAGCAACTCTAGTACTAGGTTGAAGGGATTTCTAAAGGATGAATTGCCATTCACTGTAAATTTCTGAATATTGCTCCTGGTTTTGGGGAAGGAAATAAGTTCTCTTATTTTATTTTTATTAGAAAAGTTATCCTATTACAAACGCCCTTTAGGAAATACGATAGGAGAAAGTGTCTGTTATGAATTGGAGATCTAATCTCTTTCCAAGTTAGAGAAATTACACATACTGTTTACATTATTTCTTTCCGATTCTTGCCATTCAACCACTACCGTATATGTTCTAAATGTAGCCTACATAAATGCGAATCAGAAAAAAATGTTACTCATGGTGGAAAAAGTATTTTTATCCAGTATCTACGACTGTTGAAATTTGGGCTGTTTACTGAATTATATTACATTTTTTTAACGTTTGATTTTAATCTCATATATTTGTAAAATATGACAATGTCTACATTAATTAATGTCAGTATTAGTGCACTGTAAAACCTTGGCTTTTGTAATTCACTAAAGCAATTTCTATTCATTTAGTTGAGCTAAGTGCTTATTGTTAAAGACAAAAGGCTCAACAGTTTGACATTGAGCTCATTATGTATGTTTAAAACATTCTGCAATTCAAGGCCACACCACATGCAATAAAAAAGAAGCCGGTGGGTTCAGGGATTAAAATTCAGACCACACAATTCTCTTCAATAACTTTCCATTTAAATCTGATTAAAACTTCAAAACAAAGCTATTTAGATGTATCGGCATACGTGGGTGTATAAGTATGGGAGAGTATGTATCTTTTGTGCTCTTGATACGCATGCACAAGCTTTCAGTTGTTTTGTTTTTCTTTAAGTTAGTCAGCTGCCATGTAGCTTCTGTAGAAAGATTTTCCTGTTCAAAGTGAATGTGATCATGTGTTTTTTGAAAGAAATTCTGGTTTTAAGACAGAAATAATTCAGTAAATTTTTGTACTCTCTATGATTATTTGCAAAGACAATATATACAGACTATAAACACACCATGTTTATGCTCTGTGTGTGCATGTGGATGCACACATACTGGAATGAAAGTATAAATAAAACGGAATCTACAGTGGGATGGAAATTATGCTATATATTTCAGGTTAAGAGCACAGGCTGCAAAAAGGTCTGAATAATAGAAAAGGTTATTGCAGTTACATATATGCCTGCATAAGCTTCACCCCAACTCTATTCTATACCCAGTAACCAGACAGTGACTACGATTTCCTTCTCCAAGCACAATTTCTCAGTGAAAGTTTTGACTTCAGGATCAGAATATAAGAAACAATTAGGCTGATTTGTCACCATGCCAATGTGCATGTAGCAGCACCCCTGTGTGCCACGAAAGTGTAATGTCCATTATGGGACGGAAGCAGTGTTCTTGCGGCATCAGAGGCTGGGCAAGGCTCTTTCACATTTGTCTGCCAAACATGTTTGCCTGTTTGTGGATCATCTGTATCTCTTACACAACTTTAGTAAAGAGCAAGCTCAACTCTTAATCCCACCTTTAGGCTTGTGAGGGTAGGGTGGGAAAGGCATTATGGAGCAAAACTTTGTGTCAGGGAAGGCTGTGGCGATAACTGTTGTTGAATTCTTGGTGACAGCAGTTTTCCGGGAAAAGAGATGTTGTGCTCAGCAGTCCTTTCCTGCAGCCGCGATTTCAGTACCCCTGTCTGAGCTGTATTTACTGTCTCTTCCCCAGCTCATCCCCTTTAAATTTTACAGAACCAGCTGGCATGGGGGAAAGGCTGCAGCATCAAGCACTACACACAGAAGAATTTGTGACTAGCTCAGAGCCAAGCAGCACTAGGGCCCCTGCTGAATTTTTTATTGGCACCACCCAGCTCTCGCAAAGCTCCCCTCCAAACATTTCCAAAGCCCTGCTGTTTTCCAGTGCTTTATTCTCTTCCAGTGCTACTACAAAGATAGCTGTCTCTTTTCTCATGTACCCTACAGAGAAGAAGAATCAGGAAGCGATGCTAGCAATTCAAACTTGAGCCTGTCTCTCTGATAAATCATGAGGAAGAATGAGTTCAGGAAAACATTCAGTGTGCCTCTTAAAATATTTTATTTTCAGGATCAGAAGAAATCAAGTAATGTAAAATATTTAATATGCATCTGTCCATTTTGAAAGTAATTTTCAAAGGAATTTGTCTCTTATGGTCCAAAGCTACTGTGTAAAATTAAAAATAGTCTTTTCCATCTTTGATTTAAGGGATGTTTGTGAGAGCCATGGTTTTAAAACTCAAGGAAAAAAATAGCTTCACTCAACCAGAGTAAAGAAAAGGGACCACCTTATCGGCAGCAGAGTGATTTTGACTGTACTGACAATGACATGAGTAATCCATCATGTCATCGGTCCAGTGACGGATGTTCCCTGCACCTCATCTCTGTATGTGTGCAGAGAGGACTATGTAGCGAGCCAGGAGGCAAGTAACACTTAACCCCTGCAAGCTTCATGTTCCTGCTGTGCTTCAGACAACCTCTGTCATGTATGAAAAGCCTAAAGAATGACAGTAAATCTATACAGACCAGCACAATCTACCATCATGACAACTACACACCACCATAGCCTTATAACACTATTAAACTGTATCATCACAGACATGTAAGACAAGGCCTGTATTATGTGCTTTGTTGAGCCACTTAAAAGGTCTTTGGAAATGCACTGAATATACCTTTTGTTTTCATTCAGTCAATAAAAGGATATAGTTCATAAATACTAATTCCATATATAAGGATGATTAATTATTTTGGTCCAGCAGAAATAGTACCTTATTCCAGAAATGGAATTAAATAGAAGACAACATTCAAAGGGAGTAACAAAAGTCAAATCTGGCCTCTTAAAAATGTTTCCTAAGATTATTTTGAATAGATAGTAGTTTTAACAGAAAATTATAGTTGTTTCCTGATTAAAGGTATGAGCTGCTTTCTCCAAAAATTTTAATTTGCATTGTCACTTCTGAAGCAAATATGGACCTTTAAAAATTTGAGATCCACTATTTATTCAACTCTGAAATGTAATAAACATTGATACATTCCACCAGCACCATTGTCTTTCTATAGAATCTTCATAGTTATAGTGTAATGCTGAAATGTCCCAGGATGGTAACCTTGTAGAGTAGTATATATGTGCTAACTGATAGTTCTCTGTCATGTATATGTGTAACATGCCATGGAGATACCATTCAAAATTGTCACTCAGACAGGCAAAAAGAATACTGGATAGCTCCTTTAAAAACAGCTTCAATGGCTACATTTCCTGAGTTTTCAGAAATGGGCTTTTATAATGTCCCCTTTTCTCTTTCTGTTAACATACAACAAGCTTCTCCTGGGTAAAAAAAGGAAAATAGCTGGTTGAATAGTAATATCGTTAGTTCATGTATATGCAAAAAAAAGATCTTTTCACACCTTGATGAAATTAACATAAATTTAAATACTAATGAATTGATAGAGACCAGTGAAGAATACCAAGGACCACATTCAAACTGAGTTATATCCCTATAAAACAGATCTATTTTCTAGGGACATGTGACATGAGTGTTATATGCCTTTATTGCACAATCTGCATAATTCACAGTCCAAAAGAATTTGCAGTTGGATAAAGAAAATTGACTCTTTACTAGTGGAACATCACATCTAAAGGATATTATTTTCCTTCTTGGCTGCAATTACCATGTACTGTTGGAAGCCAAAAATCCACAGTCAGAAAATACAAGGAAATGTGTGTTTGGAGCTATTCAGCATTTTGTCACTGGGGAAAGCACGGTACAAATATACACGAGGCAGTGGGGGAGTGGAATGTAAGATGAAGAACCATTACATCTTTCAGTAATTCCAAGAAGTTGCCAGGAGAAGGAAAACACGTCAGGAGTGGTTTGTCTACTCTGTTCCCTCCTGGCCCCATACAATGTATGTATGAAGCACCACAACAGGAGCCAGTGCAAAACAAATATGCATAGTGGCAGATGTCAGGGTGCACATCTAAACAATTGCTATGCCCGATACTGTGGAATTTCCACGCTGTTAGTGCTTTTTAACTCATCTGCTTATTGTGTGCACGGTTTACTCTAGCTCAGTTCGGTTGAGGTCAGTCGCAATTTTCAAAGCCAAAGTTTGTCTATATTTGCCCTTCTTTCCTGAATGGATCAAATCACACTCTTTTGTTGTTGTTTGATGACTTTCTTCTTCAGACAACCATTCCTTTATCTTCTTATTTTGCTAGGTCTTCAGAACACTGGAGGCCTGATGGCAGGACGCTCCACATCAACCAAAATCAGTTGACAGATTTCAGTAAGTATCAAGTTAGTGCTACACTTACCTTTGGCTGAGGGGTCAAAAGCTTTTGACTTTTATGCCTGTAGAAGCAGAAGCTGGTTCAGCACTGCCTTTCTCCCCAAATATTTCCTTCCGGTTCTACAACAATGTATCAAACACATGATCTGAAAGGAATTAGTCCAAGAGCAAAATAAGATCAGAAACTAAAAGAAATTCTTCTACACTCTTACAAACAACATGACAGTATATTAAATCACTGTTTATAAAAACAAAAGAGTCTTGAGCAAAGCTATAAAGTCCAATTCAAATGGGAATGTCCTTGGTAGGAAAAGACTAGCCATTTAAAAATACGTTTATTGCTGAAATTCAGAGTTTTCTTAACTTTTTAAATATCATTATACATTACTTTCTTCTAGTGAGAACCAAGATAGATAAAATGTAAGTAACACCATTTAAAAAAAGTATAGAGTGTTCAGTTTCAACATATATTCATTATCTATGAAAACACATTTGAAATACAGCTCTAAGTTTGTCATCCATTGATCTCTTACCTGTTGGCCAAAAAAGGTATATTTGTTTCTTTGTCTCCAGTAAAAACATGGGAATATACTACTCTCTCAAAAAATATTTTTCTGTCTTCCTGTGCATGTCACTATACGTAGCCATGTCATCCTCAGAAGACAACTTCCTAAATGTATTTTCTTTACCATTATGGTTTTGCCACCCACAATGGGGCACAATAGATTTACTAAGAGTATGTACTGGTCCAACAGGTGAGTTTGTGTGAAATAGGTATGACTTTCTGTACAAAGGAATTTATCCTTCATGAATTACAAATTACTACTTAATTCAGCTCTTTTTGCACAACAGTCAGTTCCTTGTTCCCTGTGTCAGGGTGCAGCACAGACCAGGGAGTCAGGGGCAGCAAGGACAGCCCCAGCCCTGGGGATCGGGCACCTCCATGGGGACGAGGATGGCACAGCCAAAAAATCGTTCTGAAGAAGCCAATTGTAGTGAGCAGAGCAGACGGATCTGCCTAGACAAACCTTTATTAATGCCAAGCAAAACATTCAACTTTACTTTCTCAACAAGATGAGGTATCTGTGATCAGAATCATTCCCACAGGGCCACAGCAGGATTTATTTAAAACAAACAAACAAACGAACGATACAACCCTTTCTTCTTAAAACTGAATATCCAATTTTGCACCAACTCCTTGTATACACTGATAGCAGCACTGTTGTGGAAAACTTAATGAAAATAAGATATAATAATAAATGTCAGACAGTATATCACAGAATAAAAATTCCCATGAAAATCATTGGGACTGCTTGGGGTCCAATGTTTCTTAAGGTAATTAAGTCTATGTCATCTACCTATAAGTTTTATAACGTGAACACAAACATGTTTTATACATGTGAACTACAGCCTTTAGAAACTTATATTTTAAAATTCTCAAAAAGGTATATAGCAAAGCCCACACGCTTGAAAACAAGATCATGAAGATAGGTTCCTACATGCTAATTTTTAAGTTTCTTAGCATCAGAATGGCTTAGCAAATTTATTCACTCATGACTATTGAGTTCACTGGAAAACACCACCATCACAAGACTGAGAAAATCAGCCCACAACTTTCTCAGACTGAAAGAGCATTCAGCTGGCATAGGTAATTCCTAATCCACCACAAACTCAATAGGTAGGCAGTTTGAGATGCAACCTCAATCGCATCTCAATTTGAGATGAGATCTGGCAATGTCTTGAGTTCTGCTCCCAGCCAGAAAAAAACAGAAGCTTCAAGATCACTGTAAAGCACATAACAACCTGTGCAAGCAGAGATACAGGTCAAAAAGAAGGAAATATTGCCTACATATTTACAGCTATTATATTATTTTTCAAATTAACCTCATTTGGGTGCTCTTGGGACTCCTATCAGCCTTGGCATGGGTAGTGGGTAAAAGGCAGAATTTAAACCTGATAAATAATAGCTGCAAGTAAGGAAATTACTCATATTTATTGATTTCATTAAGTTCCGTAAACAATATAGATGAAAAAATGTATCCTGTATACTGTCCTAGTTTTGGCTGGGATAGAGTTAATTTTCTTCCTAGTAGCTGGCATAGTGATGTGTTTTGGATTTAGTAGGAGAAGAATGCTGATAACACACTGATGTTTTAGTTGTTGCTAAGTAGTGCTTACCCTAGTCAAGGACTTTTCAGCTTCCCCTGCTCTGCCAGGTGCACAAGAAGCTGGGAGGGGGCACAGCCAACATAGTTGATCCAAACTGACCAAAGGGCTATTCCATACCATATGACGTCATGCTCAGTGTATAAACCAGGGGGAGTTGGCCAGGAGGCTGCGATCGCTGCTTGGGAACTCTCTGGGTATTGGTCAGCGGGTGGTGGGCAATTGCATTGTGCATCACTAGTTTTGTATATTATTGTTGTTGTTGTTGTTTTTGTTGTTGTTGTTATTTTCCCTTCCTTTTCTGTCCTATTAAGTTGTCTTTATCTCAACCCATGAATTTCACTTTTTTTTTTTCCCTGATTCTCTCCCCCATCCCACTGGGGAGGCGGGGAAGGAGCAAATGGCTGTGTGGTGTTTAGCTGCCTACCAGGTTAAACCACAACAGTCCTTAATAGGGAATTTACCAGTGTGTCAATTTAAAGGTTTGACAAGGCGTCCTCCTCCTGCAGGGAAATTTTTTGGTCCCAGAAGCCATTTCTGGGGGCAGCACAGCCACGACAGCAGTTCTGCAAAGTTCTCAGCTGAAGACCCCAACACAAAAAACATTTCAGAGCAGGTGAAGTGCAATAGCTATAATCAGACATGCTGTTCTAGTTTCAGCTAAGTGGAGTCAAGAAGTTCCTGTCCTCAGCCTGTCCCCAGCTGCTTGTCATTGCTCCCCTCCTTAGGGGTACTGCCCTCTCAGATTTGCAGGCATAAGAGCACTTGTAGTTACTCCCTAACTTGTTCTCTGGAGAATAATATTTAGCCTGCCCAATCACAGCTTAATATTCTGTGTTTTTTGCTGTCCTGTGCTATTGCACTGGTTGACAGAACACTTTATTAGAAAACACACAAAAAAATCAGCAAAATTACAATCAGGCTTACCTAAAAATGAAGCGTGGGATTCAGACGTGAAAGATTTTGCCCCTTTGCCTGTACATAGAAGGGTCAGATTCTGAAAGTGTATTATCATATGTATTAGCACTGTTCACTCAGTTTATTTGGTGCTATGGACTACTCAAGATGTCCTATAATTTTTTTATCTGTTGAAGGCAGGACAGACATAAACTTTCTGCACATTCTCAAACTCAAAATGTGAGTTGTTTAAGATTTAATATAGTGTAAAGAAAAGGTAGTGTATTTGACTGAGAAACTGAGCTACTCTGACTGACTTACTCTTAGAGCAGCTGACATATTTTTCTTTCGCTTAGTAAGCGGCTTTTACTTTTTGCCCCATGCAAGAGAATGCAGATGAAGAGCAGAGTTTAGTTACACTACATAACCATAAGTAAAGATTTGGTGGTTTAGTTTGCAGTTTTAATTTAGTTTTTAACATTTTGTCTCAAATGAATGGCTTTCAGTTGTTTATGGGATAATTTTAAATAGGATTATGATAAGTTTTTCCTGCAGTTTTTGATATAGAATTGCACTGTACTAGACGAAAAAGAATAGAAATTCTGGATGACCTTGGATTCGGATACATAAAAAGCCATATGTGACTCAAAGTCTCTTCTGCAGGATGATACATGCAATATAATACAAAGCTTCAAACTTCAGAATGCCAAGAAGGCCCTGTAAGTACTTGCAGACAAGAAGAATATATATGCAACTCAACCACAAACCTTTATGTGCTAGTTCAAAGGACTGAAGTGTGGTTCTAATTGCTCATTTTGGAAAAGCATTGTATTACTTTTCTTGTCAAGGAAACAAGAAAAATGAAGAATACAGTGCCTCAGAACAAGAAAACCAGAACTGTCGAGAGAACATAGTGACAAAATGTTCTATGGACTAGAAATGAAACATTTTAAATGTGCTTCATTCCCTATGTAACATATGGAGAGTGACAGCAGAGGTGACTAGGAGAAATTGATGGGCATGTATACACTCTAGCTAAACCAGTGTATTTTTCAGTTTATGGACACCCCCCCCGCTTTTTCTTTTTCACAGGAGACTGTGGATGCAGGTTAGAATGAGTTGAAGAGCAATGAATGACGACCTTTTCCCAGGCTACATTTTTCTTCTGAACCAAGAAATAAAAGTTTTTTCTTTAACAAATTTTGGTTCTAAAATGTTCTCCAAGTGGGACCCATGGTGAATGAGCATTTACAATAAGTCTTTTCACACCCGTTTCATCTAAAAACAATAAGTGGTTGCTTGGATTCAGAACTTTGATTTTGGCTTTCCCTGAACATTTTCATCATGAGAATGCCAGGGCTGATATGTGTACTTAAATACTACCCAAACAAGAAAACTTTCTCTAATATAGTCACTTAAGCAAGGAAAAAAATCAATACTAAATAGTACTGCTAACTCTTCTTCTGTGAAAAGACATATCTTCCTTTGGGCATCATAATTAAAAAATAAAAAGTAAAATTAAAAAAAAAAACGTGGCAAATAATACAACACATGCTTTCATTCAATACCTGATAGTGTATACTTCTCTTCAGGGCCTACAACAGGAAAAAAGGAGGATTTTCAGATAATTATAGAGGGCCATGTGGGGAAAAAGTGATACAGAAAGGCAGAGGATGAAGAAGGATTATTAGAAAAGGTTAGTCTATTACTCATTATCACTGTGGTCTTCTTCAAAGTACCTCTTAAATACCCAGACCATAACACCTCTGAAGTGAGGAGTGCGTCTGAGCATATTACAGGCTATCTATTTGCAGAAAACACTGGATAACAATTACAAGTTTGCTTTACTGAGCAGTTCTTTCCTTTCTTTCCTTTTTTTTTCTCCCTCCAGTTTGCTGACTGTAATTTGCCACTGTAATTTATTTCTTAACAGTTACAGTTTAATAAAAGACAGGGTTCATCATTTATTTCTAGTACAGTTATCCCCTCCATAATAAAAGAAAATCTCGTGCTCCTTTCAAAATCACAAGGGTTCTGCTGGCCAGTGATTAATGTTAACACTTACTATATTTTTTTTTCTTTCAGTGGCTATTTTCACATTAAGGTGAGGCATACAATTGTTTAAATGAGGAAGCTGATTTATCATTCAAAAAGTAATTCTTCATAGGGGCACATTAGGTGATAAAAATCAATGACAAGGATAGTAAATTGCCTGGGAGGGTTCAAAACAGATTCAAGATAAAGGAGAGAGAGAGAAAGAAGGAGAGAGAGATTAAGTCAAGACAGCATCTAATGCTTTTGCCAAACACTTCAGCCTCACCCTATTTGACGTTGATCTAATAGTCGACCATTTAATTTCCAGGTCGCAGTGCCAATCTTTTGTCACCTCTGTTGCCCCATATCAAACTTTCAGGAAACAAAACCCCTGAAAGCAGACAATCAATAATGAGATCAGCAGATTTTATCTTAAGAGAAACAGGACTTGGCTGCTTTGTTTGTGGAAGGTTGTTTCTCTGAATGCTTCAGCTAGGGCTGCTTGTCAGTAAGTGACTGTGATGTGCACAGCATGATTGAACGAGACTAGATAAAGTCACCAGAAAATGTGGCAGTGGAAAGCAAAACACATAAACTAAGGGGTGAAAATATACCACACCATGTGTGGCCACACAGTTCTTATCACATGTACTCTCCTAGCATGTCATCCTATATTATTATTATTGCATTTTAAATGCCTCGTTGTTAGTCATATGCTAAGCACATTTTTACCTTACAATTTGAAGATACCACCGGATTCCTAGATTTCAAGATATAAAGAACCACATATTTCACCATAATACTGACTTTTTGTTGCTTTGAGCTACTATATTGTTTAATAGGTATGTCGTGGACTAAGTAGTTTGTTGCATAATTGGCTTGTTGTTTCTGCTGTTTCTAAACTTATTTCTGAACAAAGTGGTAAAGAGGCAGGGAACACACTGAAAGATACATTTAAAATTTTAACAAGATTTTATGTGTAGGGGCTCACTCTAAGAACTCTACTTCATGGATTTGTGATGTTGATGTTTCAGTACAATTATGTAGTGTCAACGTCTACTTTCGTATCACATTTTGCAATTAGGGTACATCCTCACTGAAATTATCTAACATGACTTCCACTCCCCCCTCATCTCAGCAAATTAGTATTTGAAAAATCTAAGAATACACAAGTTTTAAAATAAAAAGTAAATTT
>VYZW01045645.1:1954-15371 GCA_013401315.1 Balaeniceps rex
TTTTATTTCAAATGGGTTATTTTTCCATTTAGCTGAGCTTCATCCAACCTTTTTCAAATATTGGGTAGAAGGCTGAGCTGGAGGAGAAAGGAGAACAGCAGTCAAGTCATTTCCCAACCAAGAAGTGGTGAATGAAAACTCAATGCTCTGCCTAGAAAGGTACTAACCACAACCATGATCAGTCAAAGTTTTCAGGCAGCGTCAATCACCAGCTCCTCTGAAGTCAGTGAAGTGACACTGATTTATGGCAGCCAAGGATTCAGGCCCCCTATTACTTATTTAACTCTAAATGTTCTCCTGGCAGAGATGCTTCAATTATTTGCAATTCTAGAGGGAGATGCAGTGTCACCGTTCTGGCTGCTCTGGTCTTTTTAGAGCAGAGAAACCAGGGAATGAACTTACTTTTCTCCAAACACATCCCTATGGCTTATTTTAAAACCCCTTTATACAGCAATGGCTTACAAACAGAAGAAATTCTCTTGCATCCCTGGAAAGCTGCAGTTGCACACTCAAATGATCCTCTTTAGAAAGCAGTTTTCTCCAGTTATTGGGAGAGATATTCTTCCTCCCTGCCTCTTCAGATGTCCCCTTTTTCCTCTGTAGGACAGATCCAGCAGCTGGTCTCTCTGAAGCACCCATTCTATGCAGACCAGGGTGACTCTTTAAAATCCTCACAGCAACAAGATGTCTACCTTTGAGATTTTTGGCTATATGAGGACCAATCCTTGAAGCCAACGGACATTTTTTGGTTGATTTGGGTGTGCTGTGGACCAGGGCCCTGGTTGTCATGGTAGAGTGCTGTAATATAATATCTGTCTTAAAAAGCAGGTTGTTCCAAAAGAAAATAGGTTTTCATTACCTGGATTTCTAAGGATTTGGAAACGATTGGGCCATGAAACACACAGGCTGTGCAGTCAGCTACACATTTGTCTTTGCTGGATAAGATTCTCTTTTTTTTCTCCCCTCTTGAAGCATCTCCACTCATCAGTAGAGATTGCATCCCATCTCCTGTGACATATGACAAGTGAATGCTTGCTATGCTCTTTATTTTCCTCTGTGCATTCTCCTTGCATGGCACACATTGCTCTACCATGGCAGACGGGGTCCTGGAAAAGGGAGCCAGGCAGGCAACCCAACAACCGCTTTAGGAAACTGGGCTCTTACATGTCAATTCTTAAGAGATTTGGTGCTTTCAGAAGGGAGTGTATTTGAGGGTTTTCTGTCTTCTGCTTTTAGTTTACAAGGGCATTATTTGCTACAGACTATACAGATCTTGTGAGGAAAACATCCCATTAGGTCTTTTCCCTGTTCCCCATGAAGACCAGTGTAATGCAATTTAGAGAAAAGTGCACAGATCCTGATCAGCAGTAAAGGAATACCTCACTCCTGGAGAAGCATTCCTAAACTTAAGCCTGAAAGTAGGAATTAACTTCTCAGCAGACGGCTTTGTGGAGGAGCACATTAAAGGGCTGCTAGTAAAGGCATGCGGACCGGCACCATGGCTGGCTTTGGGGTCTTTTCTCTTTCAGCACTTTCTGACAGCCTGGCTTCTGGTACTCACCAGGGATTCCTGGAAGTAACTCCGGGGTGCTGCTTAAGATTAAAATGAAGATCATTTCTTCCTTCAGAAATGCTCTAGAATGAGTTGTCCTGAGGATCACAGGTAGCTGGAGGAGTGCTGGGCCTGCCCTTCACCTGGGAAAAAAATAGGCTTTAATGGAGTGATGGTGATTTGTGCCAGCTAAAGACTTGCTGTGGGATTTGGCCACTTACGCTCAGGGAGCAGAAATCTTCTGCTTTTTCTCTTCTGATCTTTCAAATTGCCTCTGTAATTTTTCCCCAAGTTATGTGTGCTCAGTGTGTTCTGTCGATGTGAGAAGTGGTAATGTCACTCTGCTAGGAGTTTTATGGTTCACAGAAGGTAGGATTTGTGTTGAGATAGACAGATAGATGGATGTCTGGTGCCTGAACACAATGTATTACAGAGATTGACCCAAAATTTTCAACACTAAAATCCCAAATGATAGACTGAGGGGATCTCTGTCTGGGAGATTTCAGATGGATTTTATCTCTTTTCTCTGATTAATACAAGCCTTTAAAAGCATATCATCCCTGTCCCTTTGCCCAAATAATTGGAGATCAGAGTAAAGAAGGATCAATAGCAAATAAGTAGTCTACATTTTCTCAGGTGTCAATGTAAAGGAGGTCAGACATGGCACACGGGGAAGGGAAGAATACACATTTAGGGGTGTCTGTTTTGCATTCAGTTAAGGACCATGGGCCGTGACAAAGGAGAAGGTGAATCCTGTTGCCCATGCAGCTGGTAAACCCAGGAAAGGTAGCAGTGATGCTCATGTCCCACCAACAACCAGGCTCAGGGCCACACTAAGATCTGGGCTCTCTCTGTACGTGAGGGGGAAGTGGAAAGGAGGAGAAGTGCTGGCTGAAGGCAGCAGCAGGGACAGCACCCTGCCAAGCTGCCTGCAGAGCCTGGAGCTGCCTCCTAATGAATGCAAGCGGCTGGTCACAACTGGAGGCGAGCTGTTCCCCATTTGTTCGTGCTCCTCGGAGTGGCAGGGATCCGCTCTCCATCAGAATAATCCAATTGAACAAAATGATTCATATTAGCAGGCACATCTGTCTGAGGCCAGAGCAGAACCCTGGTGTTAGTTTAATAAATGGCGTTCATTAAACTCAGCTGAAAATATAATCTGGAGAGACTGATGGGGTGAAGAGAGCAAAGAATAAGCAAAAGGAGTTAGCAATTATCAGATGTCATTTGTTCTACTGGTACCACAGAATCGGGGCTTGTTTGCTGAAATCTTAATTTCATTTTGCTGAGGCAGAATCCATCAGAGAAGCTTATGCTGCAGCTATGATTCCTGTTTGTCAGACCATGGTAGGGAGTGGGGCATTTTTCTTTTCCCCTTTTCTACCAAACAGAGCAACCGTACCCACTGACAGAGTACAGAGCCCAACAGAGAGCCCAAGGACAGGAAAGATGGAAGGAGCAGCCTTGCCTTTGACACTAAAAGACTGCTGAGTAAAGTTCCCCGTGCTGCAGTGCAAAGAGCATAGGCAGCTCCTTAGGACGGGGACCGCCGACTTTTCCAGCGCAGCACCAGTTGTAGATATTCCCAGATCCTCTGCCATTTTCCCTCTATACTAAGGGAGTTTATAAACACTCCTCATTTGGCTTCAGGAGCATTTTTCACTCTATAGATGCCAGTGGCAAAGGCTCTACAAAGGTTGTGATCTTCTTGGTGGCCAGGTCAGGGAAACTCCTAGCAGCTGTGCACTGATATGGCTGCCCAAGATGGCTCAGCAGCGTTTCATGGAGTACAGCACAGGCACTGAGGAGCTCCAGGCAGCCCACATGTTCACAGCTCAACCCCGATAGTCCTGGGCTGCCTCCTTCGGGCACAGCTCACATCCCGCTGCCAGCTCTGCCAGTTGCTTGGCATTAGCATTCCTGGCCATAAGTCTTCACACGAAACACTGAATACACACGGCCTGCTCTTAGGAGGGAGAGCTGTCTTTCCCATTTCATGTTGAGCAGAGACAAGCTTCTTGGGCCTGACTTACAGCAATTTATGGTCAGCACTTGAAGAGTGGCTGGACAAGTTGTTTTTTGCAAGTTGCTTTGGTTTGGTTTAGTTTTAACTTCTCCCCACAGGTATTCAGATGGTCTTTGGTGTGCTCCAGCAGAAGGCAGGAAAAGCTTTTATATATATAGAGTTGCCAGGGCAGCGCACAAGTCCCAGCCAGCCAGAAAAAATCAAAAGAATAATGGAGGAGAAGGGAAACCTTGACCTCATAAGCTTTCAGCGTTGATTAGTTTGTTGGTGTCGGGAACCTTTTCTTGTTCGGGGCAGACTAGCTGTGAAATGATTTTTTTTTCCCCCTTCTCTTTAATCTGTCTCCTGTATTCCCATGGGGAAGGAGGAGTCAGTACCTGCCTTCCTGGAGTTCTGCTTCAGAGGAAGCAACTGAATGGACTTGCACACCAGCAGCAAGGGGCTGGGTTGTTCTTTTTTTTCAGAGACTCATCTTCTCAATGTGCCCTTTGGCAACAGGCTGAGCACCTTCAATTTCCCTTGAAATTGTGTAAGAATCAGTTGCAGACATGAGCTGCTCTGGAGGTGGTCAGAGGTTGTTCTTGCCCCGGAGAGTGCAGGAGAGGGAGAAACTTGCAGAGGCAGGCAGCATCTTTCTGACATTTGCCATGGACTCCACCATCAGCAGGCAGACTTCATTCACAGACATGGAAGTGGATGAGACATACACTCAATCCCACTTCTACCCCACCACCATTTCTCACTCAAGTAAATCTCTAGCCCTTAAGCACAGTATAAAGGCTTAGGCTAATATGAGCCTGTAATTTGTACGAGACTGGTGAGAAACTTCCTAAATTCATTGCAGCACAGAAAGCCTCGTCTGACAACTCAATGATGCCCCATGTAAAATGAGTTCTTGGGTCTCACCTTGGTTTCTCCTAAACACATCTCTGTAACGTGCAAACCCTGATTGCTACCCGAGTTGGCAAGCACATTTGAGAGCTGAGGACTAAAAGAGGGAAGAAAGCTGAGAACCTGTTGCACCCCTGGGGGTAGCCTCTCTGGGCACATTGACCAGTGAAAGCTCTCACCACCGGTCTATTCATGGTCACCTTTCACAAGGCCTTTGGCATGTTGGCACTAAAAATGTAAAACAAAACAAAATAAAACAAATCAGATTTATACATATATAGTCATAGAAATAACGAGTATAGTTATTAATCCTTTCTGCCGTTCTTTTGAGGTCCTTTGACAAAATTCCAGATGACTGCAGTATTTTTCTAAATCTCAAACCAATGAGACCATTAATATTAGCATTAGGTAATGAAATTATGGGGCTAGGATGTGAGGCTTGGAATGTCACACACCCCTCTACAGCTTATGGTCATAACCACACTTTTAGCTGCAGCAAGATCAGCTGGCGGGATTTCCCCGTCACCTCACCTCTGCCAGCTGAACAGCTCATGCAATAGTTTCCTGACACGTTTAAAGTCAGCTAGACCAGTAGTGACCTGCTGTCTCAGCCATCTAATGTGCACAGGTTGATTTAGAATAAAATGGGTTACAAAGCAAAGCTCAGCAGCAGAGCTAAAGGGGTCCAGCCTTGGGAATCACCTCTGTGGGATCAGAGGATGATAGCACTCCCAGCCAGCACAGCTGCAGGCACAAGGGGACAGGGCTCATAAGCACAGGCTGTCTGAGGTGACAATGAACCAGAAATCCAAAGGACTGAGATTGATCAGACTCTTCACTGCATGCAAATGGATTTGGGGGTTTATTTTCAATACGTTTTTCAAAGTACATTGAAGTAATCTTATGAACCAGCCACCATGGGAATGAAGAAATCAGCACATCGGTCTTCAGTGCTTTCAAAAAAAAAGTGGGGTTTTTGGATTTCTTTTTAAATTCTCAGACAAAAAAATTGTGATTATTTTTAAGCAGTCGTAATGTTTGACTGATCACCTGCATTTTCCACCAAGAAAGGCTTTGAACAAAAATGTGATCCAGCTCTAAATTAGAACCATATAAATACTTCAGCTATAGCAGTGAAATGAGTCACATACATAAGTCACACAGTCACATACATAAGTGTTTTCAGAATCAAATTCTGAGATACTAAAATTTCCCAAGAGCTGTGAATTCTTCAGATGGAAACCACTCCAACTATATGGAGGAATTCTTGTCTTATCCTTCTCAAACTCAGAAAGAGTTATCATCTCCTTAGCGAAAGTATCTTGTTTCGGAAACATCATATAGAATGTGGCTTCAGGAAGGTTTTTTTTTTTAACAAAAAATTAATAACATTTAATAATTAATAGAACTATGTAAGCTTATTGAGTCATCCTGGGCTTTAATCAATTTGAAATATTTGGGGCACCAATTTCCACCTTACTGCTCCTCACTGGAGGTACATTAGAGTTTTAGTGCAATTAAAACAAAGCAGGAAATATTTTTAGCTAATTGCACTGCACACCTTGAAGGTAATTTGAAGCTGCAGGCAAAAAAAATAAAATATCAGAAGGAGTAATTGAGTGTTGCAAGCTGGGAGTATGTGTTCCTGGCTGCATTCTGATTTAGAGGGGTGCAGAGGCTAGGCAAGGTGCTGAACAGACTTGGCAGAGGAAGGGTGAAGTCTCACCCCTGGGGAATTATATATATATCTCTCTGTCTCTCTATCTCCCATTATATATCACAGGGAAGCAGACCCACAAGTGCAGGGCTTCACGTGGGAGATGCTGCAGGGTAGAAGTCCTGCCATGCAGGGCAGAATGTGCGTGGATGAGTAGTTGCTGCACTCGGGATGTCTTGCATGATATTGGGGTACAGAGTGCCCCATCACCCCAACTATGGACAGGCCAGGTAGCTCCTGAGTCCAGCACTGCCTCCTGCCACTGGCACAGGACCAGGCTTGGGGGAGTCAGTGGGGACCCCTGCCAGGGATTTCAGCTGGGTGGAGAGCTGGGGTCTCCTCTTTTCCTGGATGCAACCCCACACAAGCACCACCCCAACAACTTCTTCCTGCTCCAGGTGAGCAATTACAGACCAAATTCCTCATCCTCAGCCTGGCAGACAGTTGTGGGTTATCGTGTCTCATGGCAGGCACTTGAGGCCCGGGTAGGATGTATCAGGCAACCTACTTGAAGGTAACAGGCAGCATAACCCTACCTGCTGAGATCCATGAGCTGGGCTTGATTAGAGGTCTTGAGATCATGTTAGGAGGGGCCGTTGTCTGGTGGGAAAGGAACGGGCATAGCATCTCTGTCTAACGCTCAACAGCAACAGGAGAGTGAAGCGTTGGGTTGATCAGTGTTTTGATAAGCTCTAGTCAATCTACAGAGGGAAAAAAGCAGAACCAGTGGAGACTAGGCACAGAGGTTCACTCACGGCTTCCCAATTAGACTTGGTTCTCAACCATGTACATTTTTTTAATTAAACTGTTGGTACAATGCTCGGGAGATAGCAAACTCCTTGAGGCCCCCTTGTAATAAAGAACCTTTCATTATGTGCAGAAAGGTAGCTACCACACAGCTTAATTTCCTCTCCCACCTAATGTTCACCAGCAGGAAAAACAGGAGTGAGCGCTCTGTATGAGGCAGGACAAATGCTCCTCAGGGTGCAGGACCCACTGAGCTGGCCAACAGGAGTGGAAGAGGCTACAGGCTTTGTGGAAAAGTAGCCACATAACATACATTTGACCTTTACCATCACTACCACCCTGCTTTCCAAAATGGCCTGAGTTTATTGCACTGACCTCTGCCAGTAAAGCTCTTGGTTGGTAAAACACAGCTCAGAGAGGAATAGGGAGCCATGGCTATGTTTGCATGAGCAAGTAAGCTCTGGATGTTGCTGAGGAGGGCGACCAGGGCTGTGACTTACCCATAGTTCCCTACCGCAGCCCTGGTGCTGGGCAGACCAGAGCTCCCTCCTGCACCATCCCACTCTCCATCCCTACTCTGTCCCACCCCAACCCTGCTCTTCCTCCCACCACACACCTCCACACCTCCTTCAGGGTGTCTCCACCACCGTGTGATCCCCATCACTCTGTGCCCACCTCTCCTGCCACCCCCTGGGGACAGGGCGAGAAAAGGCAACACCACACGGGGAACCAGTGACATTTTCTGACTGTCCAGGCTGGCTTCTTCAGGAGCAGTCACTCTGTTGTGGTGCTTTTTCATCCACTGCTTGAGACTAATGGCTCTAGAAAAATAGATAAATCAGAGGTGACACAGCTATTGCTGCTTGACATTTTTTCATCAAACGGGCTGTGGGAGCAGGGGATGACCAAAAAGTGACATTTTTGACTAAACTGGATGTTTCCACAGCAAATTTTCATTCTAGTAGATTAAAAAAGAAATGCCAACAGCAGAAAAAACAAAACTGTCTTGATTAAAAAGGTTGGTCTTCAAAACACTAAATTCCTGTTAAAAATGGACTGGTTTTCAGATTGATTAAAAGAAGACAAAAATTAATCTATTCCTCCGGCCACCTCCCCCATCCCAGATTTGTTTTGTTTTTTAACTAAAATATTCACAGGAAAGAAAGGCAAAATAATGACAAATTTTCCCTGGAAAATAATTGTCATTTTTCAACCAGCTCTTAATGTAACATAATTAAATGAGAACAATCCTAGTAACAACACTGCACAGCAAGCAAGTCATACAATTATTTGAAAGAAGGGCATTACTATTTAAGAGCTAATTTTTATCGTCACCTTTAATTTATAAATGGGAAAAATGAGTCAGGGTCATCAAGCGTCTTAAAAAAACAAAACACAGAAAAGATTAGCATTCGAAATGCTGGACTCCCACCTCCCTGTTAGATCACATTAGCTTCTCTGTCTGTATATGTGTAATTGTCTCTGTTGATATGTATGTATATATAGTACCTCTGTACGTATACATATGTGTGATATGTATGTGTGCATATTCATGTATATAAAGATTCATATATACTATCTGTCTCCTTTTTAACTTTCAGATGTTAGAATTGAAGCATCTGACAAACACATTCTTTTTTTTTTTCTTTTTCTTTTTCCTTCCTAAGAATAGCACCCCAAGAGTCCAGGTAAATGCATTGATTTCTAGTGTAAATGATGAGGCTTCATTTAATCCCAGCATGGACACAAAGTCCCCTTCACTGCCCTGCCCTTCCCACTCTAAGGCATTTGGGCTCCTAACCTTGGACTCCCCATGACAGCCTTAGCAGCGGTTGTCACAGGGATGGAGCCCATTTTGGAGAGCTCTGTCTCCTTCCTCCACCTCTGCCAGGAAGTCCGGGCAGGAGCCAGGGAAGGGGAGGTCTGTGAGGGTTGATATCAGGGTATGGTGAAGAGGAGGGGTGAGGCAGAGGTAAAGCAGAGCCATCCAGCATTGGAAGAAAGTTGGTGCAGATCCATAAAAGAGAGAGAGAAATTGCTATAGAAACAAGAAGAAAGGCAAGGGAATTTTAATAATATTGATCAGCCTCAGAGGCAATAGTTGTAAAGATCTGTCACCCGTAGGAAAAATATTTCCACTGCTTTGCCACACACGTGCTTGGGCACAGCCTCCAGCAGATGGAAGGACAGGATCCTGACTGCAGTTTTGGATGGGCTCGCAAACACACACACATGTGTGTGTAAACAGAGACCACTGTGTATTGCATAAAGGTCTAGAAATCTACAGATGTGGTGGGCGCATGAGCAATGTTCAGCCATTATCAGAGGCTTAGATGTGAACACAGGAGGTTGCCACTTTGGTGCTGGAAGAAGTGATGGCCTTTGAGTTTCTTCGGGGAGACGTTCCTTGTTTTCAAGACAGCACAGAAAAAGGGATAGAGAAGATGATCCATGGAGACTTGGTGAGGAAGGACTAGGGGGAAGGACAAAGTAGAAATAACGAGGAATAAGAGGCAGTAGATTTATGCAGTGGAAGAATTTCAACCTGGTAGCCCACCATGATGGAGGCAGTATTGGGGCAATTCTCTGATCCTACAAAGACACAGAGCAATCTTGCACCTGTAGCTGGTTGCACTTGCAAGCTTAACAGATAGATTCATATCCTGACAGCAGGTAGATGACCTGAGAGGTGTGTGCAAGATGCTGCATGAATCTAGTGGTCTCTAGACTACATGGTAAATGTCACAGATCACAGGAGCTGTGCACTTTTAAAGAAGATCATCTGCACTTTCTTAGTTCATAAAGTCTTTGGGAAAGATGTGTCCTTCTCTCGCTTTTGAAAGCTTGTTGTACAGATGGACACAAATCTTGCTCCATGTAATAGCTTGACTTTGTCACACTGGCAAGAGTAGTGATCCTTCTCCCATTGAAGCCAGGGCAGTTTGCCATTAGCATCAGCAAGAGACAGGGCAGAATCCTTCCTGCTGT
Organism: Balaeniceps rex; assembly: GCA_013401315.1. NCBI lineage: Eukaryota > Metazoa > Chordata > Aves > Pelecaniformes > Balaenicipitidae > Balaeniceps > Balaeniceps rex. Next base: position 11,876 of record VYZW01045645.1, read on the forward strand.
GCACAGACCTGGATTCAGGGCATAACTACCCACCAGACTGGTGGTGTAAATGGGACCAAAACTGCCTTGGCATCCTCTTCTCGGTCCTCCGGTAAATCCGTCCTTGGAAAATGATCCAGCGGTCTTGGTGGTACAGCCTAGTCTACCTCCAGAGCCCGACGTTTATGGCTGTCAGGTCACAGCAATAGCTCGGCCCTAAGTGCAGCAAAAGAAACATAGATGAAGAGCCAAAAAATTAGAATCAGTTGCAAGGGACATCATTGCTCTTTAACAGGCAAATGTACATAGAAAGTAGGGATGGAAGGTGTGAAGAGATTGCCATTAAAAGTCTTTTCTGGGGTAACCACACATGCAGTTACTCATGCAGAAACAGTGAAAGGAAGCAGCCATCAAGAAGCTTTCCATGGGTTGCTCACTTGGCCTAAATGACTTGCTGAGAGGCCTTAGATTTCCTTTCTAGTCTTTGGCGAGTAAAAGAGACACCTTCAAGTCCCATTCATATCTTAGCTGTGTAGAATCATTGTTCCTCTTCACCTCCATGGGCTTTGCAGAGTTTAGGGTAAATGGACTCCTAAGTCAAGTGCTTGTATCTGGATGTGAAGAGTCCAAGCCAAAGACTTCTGCGGGAAGTAAATCTTGCTCCGGCTTAAACATGGGCAATGAGTGTCTCCCACAACGCAGAGCTGATCTTTACAGTCTAGTCAGAAGCTTTCCTGTGGCAGAGGTGTTTGTAGCATTAGGACTACTGTGCTGACAGCACAGCTTACAAGGACATGACTAAAGTCATGTTTGCTCTAACCAAGGCTTTGACTGAGATTCATTTCCCCTGATGTTACAGACCTACACTGTAACTATCTCCTTCACAGCTAGTCATTCAAGGTCCTCATTATAACCACAAAAGAGAAACAGGCTCCTTTTGGCCGTGGTTCAGAGTCTCATCTGGAACGGTCCCTTAGGGCATGTGATTTGGGACCAACAAGCCCTGTCTGTCTCCACTAAAACCAGCCTAGAGCGATTTGCTCAGATGGAGATGTCTGCATCCTGAATCCCATCATTAGGACTTTAAGCCATTATCTCTATCCAATGTTAAAGGAGAACAGTCTCAGGCTCCACTTAGACGCTTCAAAGATGAAGCTGGGTTGGAGGAATATTGGTATTTACCAGAGGTATTTGGCTATGATTTGCTCAGTGGAGCAATTTCCTGGTCAGCGATACCTTCAGCAAAGGCAAGGCACCACTTCTGAACTAGGGTGTGTATATTTGTCTTCATAACCTTAACACTTTTACTCACAAAACTGCTTCAGCAACACCCAAAGTTTATACCTGTTCCCAGCAAAGTGAATTGCTTTTCTTAAACAGATGAGTTTGGATAGTGTCCAGCCTATCTAACCCAGATGCCCAACTTGCCTCTCAATTTCAGGACACTGATGAAGCAGTGCTCATAAGATAGGTATCTAACTCCTCTGCCTAGCCAACAGAGAAAGGCATTTGCCTCTGTAGCCCTCCAGAGGGAAAGTCTGTCTGCCCAAGTTTAAGACCTGAAAAAGGGATTGTGCACTTGAAAGCCTGTTTCATCTCACTCATTCACTCAATCTACATATATTACTGTTTATTACAAACCTTGCCTAAACTCAGCTGTATGGGCAGGATATGTCCCTAGAGATCATCAAGGGGTCTTCTCCTCTCCACTGACTAGGTAGGTGCTGTAGACCCCTGCTTTAGAAGGACAGCTTTGTTTGGTGCTTGAAATACAGACCCAAGTTAAGCAGACAGGATGACCACATGTGACTTTCATGGAAAAGTACCTTTTCTGGATTTTTTTGTTGTTGTTTTGTTGTGAAGCCCTAATCCTTCACCTGGACATATATATGTTTGTGTGTGTGTGTGTGTGTGTGTCACATCCACAATGTCTGAGGGGGTGTGTGGAGGACAGTCAGAGGATGGTAGTACCCGCTCCAAAGCCAGGGTCACTGGCAGACCAACCTGGCCCATCTTGCTCCACCCATGAGGCAAAAGGTTTTCCCCAGACAAGGTTATGTCAAAGAACCTCTCCTCATCTTGAGAGTTGCCTGGGGCTAGCACCCACATGTACACACACTGTCCATAGTGCTGCCACCCCTGACCCTGCAGCCAGTGCCATCCCATGCTCCAACCCCAGACAGGAGATGTGTGTTGCTGCCACTTCTCAGGGATAGAGCAGGATATCATTTGTTCCACTAGGTCTCTCCCATTCCCACTGCCTCCTTGCTCCATTCAGTGGAGCAAAGACTGTTAGCCCTTTTCCTCATAAAGCCTGACCTGTGCTGCTGGCACAGCTGAGGTAAGGAAAGGTCCAGGTCTTGTTGTGATGGTGCTGCCAGCTGTCCTTCCTCCCCCACCTGCTCTTTATCTTGTGGTACGACATAGCCAGAAAGCCCTGAGGAGTAAGAGGGATCCTAGAGGCCTTCTCCTCTTCCTCATGCACAGCCTGTACCTGTACAGCTGACGTTACTTGTCCTTGGGTACCCAGGGACAAAAGTGACAACAGCTCTACCCTGGGCCATCTTCAAAAAGATAGTTTTCTCCCTCTTGGCTTGTGAAATAACTGTAGACCCAGATCTTGCATCTGCCTTGGGGATACCAGTCTATTGCCTTCACTCAAACTCCAGGAAGCTCAGGTTGATACTTTCAGCTCATCAAAGGGCAGGGTGTTGGGACCAGGCCATCAAGCAGGAGTCGGCTCCAACCAAGACGGCAGTCAGCTGAGGGAAAAGTGTGGAGCTGAAGCCAGTGCTCAGATCAGGGGCTTAGTTCAGCATCATCTCTTCTCAGCTGAGCATAACTGCTGTAGCCAGAAAGCATGTTTCAGCTCAGAAAAAATATAGATCAGTAAAAAAAAACCCAGAGAAAGAATTTTCTCTAGCCAGCATGCATGACTTCAGGATGAGTACTGCCAACAATATTCTTGTGACAACCAAATGGAAGGTGAAATTTCAGTCGTGTGCAGTGACTTTTCAGAAATAGGCTGGGAGGAGAGATATGAGCCCTGCCAAGGGGATAGAAAGGCAATACCTGAAGAACAGGGTGCAGAGCTGCTGACTGAGACAAGTGTATCGTTGTGTGCAGTGATTTTTGGTGTTTACTGAGGCAAAACTCCCTGGGCCAATAAAGGGACATTTTCCTTTGTAGGAAAGGACCAAGGTGTTTCTTGAGATTATAGCAACCAGCCCCTGGCAGCTTCTTTTTTCTTTTTCTTTCTTTCTTTTTCTTTTTCTTTTTCTTTTTCTTTTTCTTTTTCTTTTTCTTTTTCTTTTTAAAATTCAGGCCAGAGCCAAACGCCAAAGTAGTAAATATCCTTCTTTTAATGATGCTGATTTAGGGACCATCGTATCATCCGAGTCCTCCTACAAGTCTACTTCCCATGCCATACCAGCATTGCTGTGTTTCAGAGCCTGCCATCCTGTGAACCGCTAAATGGACATGCAGCAACCAGCAGTAGTTGCTTTTCTTTTTTTTT
>VYZW01045647.1:17192-49686 GCA_013401315.1 Balaeniceps rex
GAAAGTGAACCTCTTTGTTCACAAAGGAATCCCATCTGTTTGAATTTATCAACAGATAAATTACCTGCTTCTTCCAGCACGCACTAAAACTTGCAAAGTACTTTTAATGGCCTAAATACATGAAATTATTAATTTGCTAAAAATGTCGACATTTGGCAATTTGATGGCGATAACCTTAAAAGTGTTGTGGAGACATTCGGACTGCAGATGTCTGCTTCTGTCTTAAAGCCAGTTATAGCAGCTAACCTTATCGTTCTTACAGAGAAATAAGACCAAGACACCTTACTCTGATACTTTCAATTTTTCCTTTCCAGTCTCTAAATCTCTTTTCCACCTCTTGTCAGCTTCATATCTCTTGTATCTTCATTCTGGAAATTTTATTTATATTCTATTTTCTCCCCCATTGACTCTTTTCACAAAGGAGACTAATCGTTTCTTCACACTGATGAGTCCCAAAAAGTCTCCATTTTTTGCTAACTTCTAGTCACCTTTGCTCTTTTTCCAAATATTCCCTGCTAGCCCTATGACTTTTGACTTTCAGAGCACAGTTTCCTCCATTTGATTGTTTTACTTGAACATTTAATTGCTTCTCATCCCTGCAGATGCTACTTCCCTGACATTTTATAACAAGACTTAATCAGGACATTTCTGCTCATTTTTCTGGCAACAATCAGCTGAAACCAAAAGTGGCTGTAGGAGGATACCCATTTTGTGAATTTTTATAGACAAACTTCTAAAGTTTGAAGGTATTAGAAGCACCTTTTATTAACATTTTGAAGAGGTTTCTATTTGCTAGCTGAAATTCTTATACATTTAAAAAAGTATTCTAACATGGAACTGAATTTACAACTTCTGGTGAACATGAAAAGGGGATTTTGCAGTGTATGCAAAGGTTTGAGGGACTAACACACTGACACTAGCACAGAGAGGGTTACTGGCACTTGGAAGGTGGCCATGTTTCTCCAACTACCACCTGCTCCATCACAACAGTGAAAATAAGAAATGCAGGGGTTGAATCCAGGCTTTGTTCCCCCTGGGGAGTAGCGTGGATCATGTAGCTTGGGAAGACCTTGCTGGGCACATCACACTGGGGCATGAGGTACTGGAGTGTGCAGCACTGCAGCTTTGTATATCTCCTTTCTTAGTGTAAACCAAATTCTTTATTTTCTTTAACCCAATGAAACAAACATAGAGAAAGATACTTTCCTTTTGTGTCTGCCACTTGCATGTGTGTCGTGGTTTAACCCCGGTTGGTAACTAAACACCACACAACCGCTCGCTCACCCTCCCCACCCCCCAGTGGGGTGGAGGAGAGAATCAGGAAAAAAAAAGTAAAACCCGTAGGTTGAGATAAAGGCAGTTTAATAGGATAGCAGAGGGGGAGAAAATAATAATAATAATAATGATAACAGGATATATAAAATAAGTGATGCACAAAGCAACTGCTCACCACCTGCTAACTGATGCCCAGCCAGTCCCCAAGCAGCGATTGCTGCCCCCCAGCCAACTCCCCGCAGTTTATATACTGAGCATGACGTCATATGGTATGGAATAGCCCTTTGGTCAATTTGGATCAACTATCTTGGGCTGTGCCCCCTCCCAACTTCTTGTGCACCTGGCAGAGCATGGGAAGCTGAAAAAGAAAGTCCTTGACTAGGGTAAGCACTACTTAGCAACAACTAAAACATCAGTGTGTTATCAGCATTCTTCTCATACTAAATCCAAAACACAGCACTATGCCAGCTACTAGGAAGAAAATTAACTCTATCCTAGCTGAAACCAGGACAATGTGGAACCATGTGTCTACAATTCACATCAGAGTGACCCCTCCTATCTCAGTGGCTTTATTCCACTGTAGTGGGTAACTCAGCATCTGGAATAAATCAGCCCTTTAATAAACTTCATCTGAGAGCTCCAGTGTCCCAGCCTGGCTGATACAGTCTGTGTAGCTTCTTGGACAAGGTATTGGCTTTTCTTCTCATGCTAGTGAAAGGATTTATCTCCTTCTCTGTTGCTTGGGCAGGTTCCGCTGGCTTTAGGTGGCTACTGGTGAATAAGCCCTGGAACTGGGCTCTCCAACAGACCAAATAAGCCAGGGACTGGAGAGAAATAATATTAGAAAAAACTGATCAGAGGCACGAAACACAGGGATTCTTAAAAGTCACTGGTAAAACAATTGTGTGCAAAAAGATCCTGCAGCATTATCCAGTGTCTGCCTTTATATAGTCAGAGAGAGGAGCTGGAGAAGGAGCAGGATGTCCTGTCCTCTTCTCAGTGTCTCTTCTCAAAATCTTTCCTTAATCTTTCATCCAACGTAACCTTAAATGCAGATTGTTACTCTGGTGTTGTGCTTACTTTTTCCTTTGCTCTGCCTTGGCCAAGCAGTTTGCTGAACTTTGGATCCTGCAGGTTTGCTTGTTTTTCTTTAGGATGAGAAATCTGTGATAAAAGCCAGTGCCTTTGGTGGTGTCCTGTTTATTCACTGACCCCGGGAGAAACCCAGTGGGAGGCAATGGGATCTTTGTCCCCATGCTTATTCCAACATCAGTGCTCAGGCCTACAAGAGGTCTAAACAAGGCATCTGTAGACCTCTCCTGGAGTCTGAACCAAGTAGTCGTTCTGGTCCTGCTTTCCAATGTTCAGTTTTGCTTGTGTTTCTGATGTTTCCTGCTTTCAAAGCCAAAGGTTGCCACAGCTCTGGTCTGAGCTGGGGAGGAAAGGAGGAACTTTGCAGAGGTTTTTGCATTAAATGCTAACAGAGCAGAGAGGCAGAAGAGGCAGTATGACCTTCTTAATGCTGCTCTTGCACCTCTCCTTACAATTCTGGCCTGAACAGAAATCCTCCATTCAGGCGGGCACTTCTTTTGGGTTATATGAATGTTTATTTCAGCTAGAAGCTATGATTATATAAAGATGGCATGTGCAATCACAAATTTCATGAAGTCTACACCAGCATCTTAGAGGTCTTTGAAATTCATTGTGGCAAGTGAAGAACACGGTAGAAACATTTTTAGGCATTGAAAATAGCTAGTTAATAAGCTTTTGATAATTTGGTGGCTATCATCTTCCATTTTGGATCAAAAAAAAAATATATGGCCCCAAAGATCCTTCTTAGTCTAAAGACAAAAAAGAAAGTTTGAGGAAAAATGCTTTCCATACTTGTAGGGACAATAAATACTGCTGTATACCAGAAGAAGTCTTCCAGCCACCAATGTTTCTAGACAAGAGGGATAGTGATATACTAGATTTAAAACAATGCCATTTTGATTACAGTCCTGCTTCTCTTCTCTACTTGAATTATAATTTTAGTGGGTACTATTTCAAGGCCTGCTGCAGCTAGGAACCAACAGCCAAGGCCCATCTCACAGCCACATGTCCCAACAACATGGAAGGGTAGCATAAAACAAGGCCACTATGGAACAAGGAGCACTTTTTTGCTGCATCCCTTGCAGGTTGTTCTCATACAGCCTGACTAGATTTGCTGTAGCTCCACTTTGATGCACTCCTCTATGTCATACACCCCTGGGGTGTAGAGCAGCCCTAAATAAGAGTTGTTGCTTTGAGACGTAACGAGATATTGAGCTGTTATGGAAGGCTGTTGAGGAAGTGTGGTGGAGAGAGGATGTAACAGCCAGGGTACATTTGGGCCTTGTGAGGCTGTATCAAAACTTTTCCATCAAAAACCTCTGAGTAGCATCTGTTGTTAATTGGGTTTCGGCTTACATGCCCCCCTTTGGTCAGACTCACTCTTGTAGGGTGATGCTGGAGAAGGGTAATACCTTTTCTGATAAAGATGCTTGGCAGGCATGCTTTTCCTTGATGATTTGAAGGATGGCTCCAGTCTTCTCTGTGGTTAGAAAGGAATTTTCATGTGTTTTGTTTCTATTAAGCTTTTATTCCACAAGTAGTTTCCACATTTCTTAGTGCTCCTGAGATAATTACAGAATCACAGAGTCACAGAATGGTTGGGGTTGGAAGGGACCTCTGGAGATCATCTAGTCCAACCCCCTGCTAAAGCAGGTTCACCTAGAGCAGGTTGCACAAGATCGTGTCCGGGCGGGTTTTGAATATCTCCAGAGAAGGAGACTCTACCACCTCTCTGGGCAGCCTGTTCTCTGTCACCCTCAAAGTAAAGAAGTTTTTCCTCATATTCAGATGGAACTTCCTGTGTTTCAGTTTGTGCCCGTTGCCCCTTATCCTGTTGCTGGGCAATACTGAAAAGAGTCTGGCCCCATCCTCCTGACACCTGCCCTTAAGATATTTGTAAGTGTTGATAAAATCCCCTCTCAGTCTCCTCTTCTCCGGGCTAAACAGACCCAGCTCTCTCAGCCTTTCCTCATAAGAGAGATGCTCCAGTCCTCTAATCATCCTCATAGCCCCCCACTGGACCCTCTCCAGTAGTTCCTTGTCTTTCCTGAACTGGGGAGCTCAGAAATGGACACAGTACTCCAGGTATGGCCTCACCAGGGCAGAGTAGAGGGGGAGGATAATCTCCCTGACCTTCTGGCCACACTCTTCCTAACGCACCCCAGGATACCATTGGCCTTCTTGGCCGCAAGGGCACATTGCTGGCTCATGGTTAACTTGTCCACCAGAACTCCCAGGTCCCTCTCCACAGAGCTGCTTTCCAGCAGGTCAACCCCTAACGTGTACAGGTGCATGGGGTCATTCCTCCCTAGGTGGAGTACCCTGCGCTTGCCTTTGTTGAACTTCATTAGGTTCCTCTCTGCCCAATGCTCTAGCTTGTCCAGGTGTCGCTGAATGGCAGCACAGCCTTCTGGTGTATCAGCCACTCCTCCCAGTTTTGTATCATCAGCAAACTGGCTGAGGGTACACTCTGTCCCTTCATCCAGGTCATTGATGAATAAGTTGAACAAGACTGGACCCAGTACTGACCCCTGGGGAACACCGCTAGCTACAGGCCTCTGACTAGACTCTGCGCCACTGATCACAACCCTCTGAGCTCTGCCATTTAGCCAGCTCTCAATCCATCTCACTGTCCACTCATCTTACCCACACTTCCTGAGCTTACCTATGAGCGACCACCATCTCATGGTTACTGCAGCCAAGGCTGCCCCTAACCTTCCCATCCCCAACCAGTCCTTCTTTTTTTGTTAGCACAAGGTCCAGCAGCACACCTCTCCTTGTTGGCCGCTCCACCACCTCTGTCAAAAAGTTATCATCAGTGCTCTGCAGGAACCTCCTGCACTATGTGTGCCTAGCTGTGTTGCCTTTCCAGCAGATATCAGGCTGGTTGAAGCCCCCCATGAGAACAAGGGCCTGTGATCGTGAGTCTACTTTCAGCTGTCTGTAGAAGGCCTCATCAACTTCCTCTTCCTGATCAGGTGGCCTGTAGTAAACACCCACAACAGTGTCACCCATATTAGCCTGCCCCTTAATTCTTACTCATAAGCTCTCAACTCGTTCTTCATCCACCCCTAGGCAGAGCTTGGTACCTTCCAGTTGCTCTCTCACATAAAGAGCAACTCCACCACCTCACCTTGCTGGCCTGTCTTTCCTAAAAAGTACGTAGCCATCCATGACAGCATTCCAGTCATGTGAGCCATCCCACCGTGTCTCTGATATTGCAATGAGATCATGGCCTTGTGACCGGACACAGATCTCTAATTCTTCCTGTTTCTTCCCCATGCTGCGTGCATTGGTGTACAGGCATTTCAGAGACGTAATCGAGCATACTTGTTTCCCAGGAAGGGTGCAAGAGGATCCACCATTTCTATACACACCCTTGAGGTGGTTGGCCTTCTGGTTCTCATCTTGGGAGGCAGCTAAGGAACATTTGTTGCTGCTCTGGTAGGCCTGGCTTATTCCCCAGTTGGATGAGATGGCATGAGCATTGCCACTTTGCCACCAAGTTTAAAGCCCACCTTACAAAGTTGGCCAGCCTGCTGCCAAAGATTCCCTTGCCTCTTCTAGACATGTGGATTCCATCCCTCCCTAACAGGTTTATAGTCATCAAAGAATGTCCTGTTGTCATAAAAGCCAAAACTCTCATGATGGCACCAGCCATGAAGCCTGAAGTTGATGTGCATTATACGTGTATTTCTGGCTGCCCCCTTTCCTCCAACTGGTATAATGGAGGAAAAGATAACTTGGGCACCAATATTTTTCACTTGCATCCCTAGGGCTTTATAATCTTCCTTGATTCTGCCCAGGTTCTGGCTTGTGGTACCATTCATGCCCACAGGAAAGAGTATCAGTGGATAGTAGTCTGCGCTCCTGACAAATTGTGGCACCCCCTCAGCAATATCTCGGATCTTAGCTCCTGGAAGGCAGCATCCCTCACATGACTCCCTGTTAGGTCGACAGATGGGCACCTCAGTGTCCTTTAACAGAGAGTCACTCACTATGAGCACTCGCTGTTTCTTTTTACAGCATTCACTGTGCACTGCTGGTACAGTTTCTCCTTGCAGACCTTGCTTGTAAGTGTCTATAGCTGTTAAAGCTTCATATCTGTTTTTGGTTGTAATGCTGGAGGGTGTAGACTGAAGTGGGGTCCTGATTTTGTGGGTCACCAGGGTCCAAGGTGCCTCATTCTCAGTGGTGTCTGCTACAGGAGCATGGTTCTGAAACCACCTACCTATCTCCGTCTCAGCTCCTCTGATACTGCACAGCCTTTTGACTGTTTCCTGCAACTCAGCCACCTGATGTCACAGATCATCAATCTGTGCACACCTTATGCAGGTATTTACCTTTTCTCCAGGAGAAGGGTCTGGGCACTTATTGCAACCTACTACCTGTACTGAAGTCTCCTTCCTTACCAGTTCCAGCTGGGTGGAAGCATCAGACATCTCAGGGGCTTTCTCTGCAGGAACACTGGTTTTAGCTGAGGTGAGCGCCCACCATTATAGCAGAGACCTAGAGCACTTCCCTGGGCTGTGGACCTATAAGCAGGTTGCAGCGCCCTTCCTGCGCACTCTTCCATGCAAACTGCCTCACCATACCCTGCCCTGTTGGCAGCGCTCCTGGTTGCTAGCGCTCGCCCAGGCCGTTTAAATCTCCCATGGTTGCTCGTGGCAATGCCCAAGCTGTGTCAGCCTCACTCGCGAGAGCTGTTGGCTCCTGGCGGGGCGCTCTGCTCTTCCTTGGGTTTCCATGGCCCTGGGAACCCCCCTGTCCACCTCAATCTAGCAGTCGGCCACAGAACTTACCATTGTCTCCACTGTGTGTATCGCTGAATTCCCATGTAATTATTTGTGGCACAGCTTGTTTGCTCTGGTAGCAGCTTGTAGATGTCCTGCTGAGGACATCTCAGTAAAGCATGATTCTGAAAGCAAGTTAGAAATGTGGTTTAAGTATCAACACACCAAGGAGCAATATAGGAAGGATAAATCATTGCTGTAAATAAAATAAAATCTGCGGTGGAGCTGGTCTTGCAGCTGGATGAAGTTTTCCATGCTAAGCTGGGCTAAGACCCACCAACATCTCTAGTGCCAGAGGCTCAGCACAGGAGCACAAGTCACATCTGCCTGCCTCAGGCCTGGCAAGAAATGCTTGCTCAGGTTCAATTCAGTTCAATTTGTTGTTAATAAAAGATGTAGGCTAGGTAACCACATATCTCTGTTCATTTGTGAATCTGCAGCTTGTTAACAAATACCAAATCAGAGTGATTATATTTACATTCCAGCACAAATCATTCAAAGGAACATGACCAGACAGTGAAACTACCAACTGGGAGTTCGGGTTTTCTTAATGATGGAGGTTTGAAAATACAGAGAAGCTGGGAGCTCTGTTTTAAAAACTGTTGAGTATATGCAAAACTCACAAGGTGAATTTAGTTGATTTAATCCAGATGTTTGCATTTGAAGTAAGGAAGAAGTGACATCAATGAAAATTTATAAGAGTAGTGAGAACACGCATAATGAGACACTGGAGAGAAGAATGTAAACCAGAATTGTCAGGGAGGATTAGGGGTAGGAGTGTTTTGCTCTATTAGTATGTATTGGTGCAGCCAGCCATGTTTGAATTTCAATTTGACATAATTTGGAAATGCATTGTATTGCAACACTTTGTTAGACTGTGTTCTGGGGATCTCAAGAGAATTTAAAGGCATCAGGCACTCCGGTGCTATTGAAATTCAGCGAGCCAGCTCTGGCGCTTCATAAATTGTGGTGGTTGCATGTGTCTTTTCCATAGGTCTTTATCAAGTACTATCCTAGTGACTTCAGCATGGGTCATACCCGCTCCAGCTAGGGCTGTACTCGATTTTTTTCCAAAATCTCAGCAGTTAAAAGCATGACTGGGCAAACTACTGCCCTTAACTTTCCCCGCTGTGAAACCAGTCATTAAGTGCCAATGTGTACCAGTAATGCAGCTTTACCTGCATATCCACAAACATTCACTATGTTGCCAGCTCTACCTGCAGCACAGACTCTATCACCATTACATCAATATCAAATTCAGATTCAGACCTGGAATTCAGAGCTTGTCATTGACCTGTCACTGCTTGAGCTACATTTCTTTGCTGGGTCCCTATTTTTGGTAGGACCAAACACATTTCAGATGCTTTCAAGTCCTCCACAGCATCTCCCAATCTTATTTCATGCTTTCATTTCAATATGAAAATATCATCACTTACCAGACTCCACTGTTTATTATATTTTCAAGTATTTTTCAGCTTCCCCACCTGATACACTCAGACTTGCATAGACTCAAATATATATACAAAGGCATCTTAATATTATCTCTCAGTGAAGCCTTCTTTTCCTTTATATCTGTATAAAGCATGACAATGGCCAGAGCCAGGGCAGGGAACAGATTTGGTCATCTGTGTTGTAAAGTCACTCACACAGACCAGTCCTGCCTTTTGGCTTGCAAATGTGTCAAGGGACCTGGTCCAATGGATGTGTTTTCTACTGGGTGGATAGTATAAAACACAGTTTAGATAAATGCACGAGAACTAGTGTTCCCACTCCCAATGGCAGGGTATAGTCTAGCTAATAATCCCACAGCACTCTCCTGGAGAAACTGGCTGCCCATGGCCTGGACAGGCATACTCTGTGCTGGGTAAAAAACTGGCTGGGTGGCCGGGCCCAAAGGGTGGTGGTGAATGGAGTTAAATCCAGTTGGAGGCCGGTCATGAGTGGTGTTCCCCAGGGCTCAGTGTTGCGGCCAGTTCTGTTCAACATCTTTATCAATGATCTGGACGAGGGGATCGAGTGTACCCTCAGCAAGTTTGCAGATGACACTAAGCTGGGAGGAAGTGTTGATCTGCTTGAGGGTAGGAAGGCTCTACAGAGGGACCTGGACAGGCTGGACCAATGGGCTGTGACCAATTGTATGAGGTTCAACAAGGCCAAGTGCCGGGTCCTGCACTTGGGCCACAACAACCCCATGCAATGCTACAGGCTTGGGGAAGAGTGGCTGGAAAGCTGCTTGGTGGAGAGGGATCTGGGGGTGTTGATCGACAGCCGACTGAATATGAGCCAGCAGTGTGCCCAGGCAGCCAGGAAGGCCAACAGCATCCTGGCTTGTATCAGGAATAGTGTGGCCAGCAGGACCAGGGAAGTCATCCTTTCCCTGTACTCGGCACTAAGGGTCATGGACCAAGAAAATTTGAGAGTATAAAAAATGATTAAGGTATAAACCAGAGAAAGAAAAAATCTGAAGGAAAATGGAGGCAAACTTATGTTTGCTGAAATGTTTCTGGTATCTTTAAGATATCTTTAAGAGCTGGTATCTATAAGCAAAACATGCCATTTAACAACTGGGCCACGTTTTAAAATAAATATTTTCTAGGAGATAGCTATGAAAAATGAAAATTACCAAAGTCCCCAGGTCGTCCCCAACCAACCTTGACACTGTAGGAAGTTATTCCTGCTCCTGGAAGCTGGTCTCTTCTGGAGGTTTATCCAAGGCTTGAACTAGATCTTGGTTTGGACTGAAGTCATCCTCCAGTTTCTTTGCTTCTGCCTTCTCCCTCAGCTGCTTACAAACCATCTGGAAGAGAGAAATATACCTTCAGCTCAGTGCCAACCTACTTCCTTTCAAAGGCTTTGAGGAGAATGGGGGGGGGACGAGGGAAGCACTGTCACTTTTGGATACCACCTGAGGACTTTGCCTATACCTTCATTCTACTTCAGCAGTAGAAATTGATCCTATGTCAAAGAAATATATAGTTTTCTTCTGATAATTCTGAGAAAAGAATCCTCTCTCTTTATGTCTGGAAAGTGCAACATAGCAGAGATTATTGATACACATTTGATAGGAAAACCTTCCAGGATATGCTTACAGCAGTACTCTGGGCTATATTAAAGTATTTTGTAGTTTAAATCAGTTCTTCATGCACTTCTGAGTTCCCTATTTGACTTCCCATCATTTAATTCCACTATGAAAGTCAATTTGATGCTGAAAATAAAGAACTTCTGAACTGCTGAACTTCTCATTCTGGGGAGATTCCCGTCAATTTAAATGGCATGGTAGGATCTGACCCTGGATTACTAAGGACACTTGGTTTTGTGTGTGCATTTGTTTTAGGCAATGAAAATACAGTTTGAGAGCACTAATAGCAACTGCCTTAGATAAAAGCATAGAGAGATTGCCTGAAGAAGCATTGAGCCTCTCACCTGGAAAACATAGTTGTTTAAAGCATTATTTTCACAGCCACATTTGTCCATTTAGCCCAAAGCATTAGAGACATTCAGTCCCCAAGATCTAGAGTAGTGATTTCAGGTTTTCATTTTTCTGAGCCAGACTGTGAAGATGATTGAGCTAAAGTAATTTTTTTACATCTCTTGTCACAGTTTTCATGACATAATGCAACTTGTAGACCTACTTTAGTTCTATCTAGCAATTATCAGGTTGTTTATTCTTTTAACATGTGACACGTCTAAGTACATCAAAGAAAAGTGCAGCTATACTACTGTACAGTCAGATCTTTTCATCATTTTCAGGAAGTCAACATATTTCTGGAAAAGAAAAATTGCCCAGGAAGTCTTGTGAACCACTCAATATTGCAATGAAATGTTCCTAATTTTATGTCAGTGTGGCAGAGCTTAGTCATGGCTAGCAAGCAATTAAAAAAAAAGGTTGGTAATTATAGACAGAGAATGCCATGATACTAAAGATATTTCAAAGAAGGCATTTGACTTTCTGTTTCGTGTGTCCAATTTGCCTGTTTCTAAAATGAAATCCGTCTGGCGTTCGTACAGTATTTAACGCTATTTCTGTCCCCAGTGGGAAAGCATGGGGAATCCAGAAGCCCTATTATACATTGACAACCAGCATTGCTTCTAGAATTTGCCTCTGTTCAAGTACAGGGGTTTTTTTGAGAGCACAAAGGTTTATTTAGTTGAGTGACTGGATGCACAAGGTTTCACAGCCCAATTAGAAATAGGTGAGATTCACTGTTCTTGCTATGCAGTTTTTCTATGGTTTAAAGTGCACAAGAGGGCAGTTTTCGAAAATTTTATATTCTTGTGTCCATATATAAAGAGCACAGCACCTGTCCAAACCTCTGTTTAAACAGGGTTAGTGGAAATTACATGAATTTATTTGGAGGTTTACCATGTGATCATGCTTTTAACTGGGGGGCAATTAAATAATTGGTCCCCTTTCTTACAAAAATCTATTCAGTGCTATCAAAAATGCTCCATTATAGTAGTCTTAGTTCAGTTTGTTTACACATTATATGAACTACATGAAGAAAATACAATTTCAGAGGTCATAAATCTGTAAATACTTCCCGATTTGCACACAATGCTGTATTCTGCCTGGCATCATCAGTACTTATATGGTGGATGCTTCTGGTTATGATTTTTCCTATCTGATGAGGAAGTGAAGGGCCTAATATATCGCACTTCATATAGCATCACTATGAAACATATGAATTAAAATAATACTGTTTTTTTTTGGTTTTTTTGCAAAACAAAAAAAATTTTGTAACTGTGGGTACACGATGACGGTTTATACTACTCCTTGTCTATCTTTTTTGTAAGTATACAGATGGTCATGTTGGATTAGACCTGTAATGGGGTCTGGTTCTATTTTTGACAGGAGGCAACAGCAGGTAAATGGGAATCAGCATAGAGGAAGATCTATTACAAAAGCTACTAAAGGCTGTTTTCTTTGGCTACTGTGTTTGGAGTATACTCAGTATTTTTTAAAGCAGAATATAAACATATGCAACATGTTTGTTAATGGTTCCAGTATCTGTTTTGATGGCTACTTTTTTCTCAGCATTGTTGAGCGTGAAGTGGATGGCTGAGAAAGAAAGAAATGGCAATTTAAAAATAAATTTATGCTCAAAAATCTTCTGAGCATTTTGTGAAGAGGAAAATTCCCTCTGCTTTGTAGCTGAAGTATGCACTTGAATGCAAAGTTGTGGCTTGAATCCCTTCTCCTTCCAAACCTGTGTTGATCTCTCCTTTAGTAGCTATTTTCTATAACCTGTAGGCTTCCTGCTGTGTCAGACAGAATGAGCTCACACCTCATTTTGTACACTACTTGCTTAAGAAGGGGAGGAAAGAAATTAAAATTCTAAGTGGCAGCAAGGTTTTGAACATGCTCTACATGCCAACAAGGTGCATTGCCCAGCATGCTAGTTTGCTGGGACAGCAGGTAAAAAATAATGTTTCTTTCTTTATTATTCACCAGTATTTCCATCATAGACTTGAGAAACCAATTCTGTCAAAACAGGTTTCTGAAGTTCTGTTTTAGTTTTCGACCAGCAGCCATTCTCTGATGAAAAAACTGGTCCTTTAAAAAATGTCAAACCAGCCTCTATTTTTGATCTTGGTGATATCCTGGGACAATGGGTTCTTTGGAGCTGAGTAAATGCATTGCTGCACATTATAATTGAATGTTCTTTAGCTCTCTTCTGTATTGTCAGAAAACATAAATGGGAACTCCTGCTATTATTCACTGTTTGCCGTTATTTACATTCTCCCTTACTGAAACAGAACAAATAGTTTTCATAAATTTGTGTAATGTTAATGTTTTATTGTTCGGCCTTCAGTTGCTGTTATCCGAAGTCAAGCTAGGTCATCTTTAAATCCCAGTTGCCTTGAAACTTCTTTTAAAGTAGGCACAGAATTTGCCTCTTTTAGATGCTTCAGTAGGAGATTTCAAGGAGAGATTGAATGCTTTTGCTAACTGTTAAGCCACTTGATTCTGATGTTGGCTCCCAGGTCTCAGGTGTATACTATGTGCCCTTATACTACATGGCCTTGGTAACTTCTTGTTCTTCAATTTCTGAGTTTAAAGTGCCCAAAGCAGAGAAGATAGAACAATAACTGACATTAGTCCTTGTAGGCTACATGAAAGAGTAATCACAAAGCACTCATGGCTGGAGGAAGAGAGGATGCAGATCAAAGCTCAGTGCTCAGATTCACAGAAGTATTTGGGTGTGTAGGACTAGACCTGCAAAGGGACCAGGGTAACTCATTGCCATGCTAGCCACTGGAGCCAAGGGTCATATGCCACTGAAATCCTCAAAGGACTTGCTCAGATCTTGCTGCCTGGCCTAAGAGATGTTGACATTTCTGCCAGCCAGCACTCAAATTACCTCCTAATTCTGATGCCGCTGAGTGTCTGGGAGTCTGACTTGCAACAGATGTTCAAAGCAGACTCACAGACATTCTCCAGTGTCAGACCTCACACAAATTACAGCTGAGGACAGGACGTACTTACCACAGTGCCCACAGCCTCAGGGCTTGGATGCTTTCCTCGAAGCCATGAGATTTCTTTTTGCCTCTGCATTGGGCTCTGTCCCTAACACATCCCAGCAGTGTACCATAGGTTTTAGGAAAATCCTGTCTAGGGTCAGATCTGGTTTAAGAGACCCAGATAGACCAGCTCTTGCGAAAACACCCTAACGTGAGAATCCTGCTGGAGCTTGTCGTGGTTTAGCCCCAGTCGGCAACTAAGCACCACGCAGCCGCTCGCTCACCCTCCCCCTCCCCGGTGGGATGGGGGAGAGAATCGGAAGGGCAAGAGTAAGAAAACCCACGGGTTGAGATAAGAACAGTTTAATAATTGAAATAAAAATAATAATAATAATAATAATAGTAATAATAATAATAACAATAGTAATTGTAATGAAAAGGAGAACGAGAGAGACAAACAAAACCCAGGGAAAAGAAAACAAGTGATGCAACCGCTCACCACCCGCCGACCGACACCCAGCCAGTCCCCGAGCGGCGATTGCTCCCCCCGGCCAACTCCCCGCAGTTTATATACTGAGCATGACGTCATATGGTATGGAATAGCCCCTTGGTCAGTTTGGATCAACTATCTTGGCTGTTCCCCCTCCCAGTTCCCTGTGCACCTGGCAGAGCATGGGAAGCTGAAAAAGAAAGTCCTTGACTGGTGTAAGCTCTACTTAGCAACAACCAAAACATCAGTGTGTTATCAGCATTCTTCTTACACTAAATCCAAAACACAGCACTATGCTAGCTACTAGGAAGAAAATTGACTCTCTCCCAGCTGAAACCAGGACAAGCTTAGCTCCTGGAAGCAGAGAGGAGGCAGGTCACTGCCTGAACAACTGCACACGCTCAGGATACAACTGGCTCCCATTCAATCTCATATCAGTTTAAACTTGTCTGCATACATAAATAATTTTTCCTTCTTCCTGACCTTGTCCAGTCTAATCCCATCGGTTACTCCTACTCTCTCAGCCTTTACTCCTGTGTCGTGGTTTAGCTCCAGTCGGCAGCTGAGCACCACACAGCCGCTCACTCACCCTGCCATTCCCTGTGGCTGCAATACTCTACCTGCTGTGGACCTGCGTTTTCTAATTCAGGCCCCAATGTTGCCTATATACATGAGATGTCCCAACAAAGGCAATGAGCCAAACCCTCTAATGATGCAAATTACCACAGCACCATTGTCAGCAGAAGAGCTACAGCAGTCCGTATCATCTGAGGGTTTTAACACTAGAAGTCATGGGCTTTAACGTCTCTGCATCAGGAGCCCTGTCATGACAATTTAGCACCCTTTGAGCTGTCCCTGCACATATCATTCATGAACTCATAACTACTCATTGAACGTTGTTTGTACAATGGGTCTTAAAGCTAATATTTCTGTTCTATTGTGTATTCCAGTTACACTCATCATTAAAGAGAGCTCTGCCTTGCTGGGTACACAGCTTATTTTTCCATCCCCTGTCATTTTAGGTTTGTCACTACAAAGATCCCTTTGAACCTGGGTTTGTGTTAGCTAATGACGCAGAACCTCTCTGCATACAACTCGGCAAGAATAAAGCATATTAGCAAGTAGACAGGTTTGTTCCCAGCAGGAGGTTTGTTTGCTGGTTCTGCTTACAGTGGTATGGAAAGGTTTCCCTCCATTCTCAGGGACAGTACTGCTGTTTCATTCTCCAATTCATATTTCTGTCAAGTAAGAGTTCTTACAGATGGCATCCAGTCTGACACAACCACATTAAAACTACCAAATTATCTGGAAGAACAAGTTCGTCAGTGTCTACATGTGTGCGTGCAGTCACAGAGGTATTGTTTTAGTGAAAATAGCTAAAATGCTTTTATTTTTTTTTTCTTTTTAAATATTTCTGGATATGTGTTCCCTGAGTAAGTTTAATATAGTGCTGACTGAAAAATTTTAAATTTAATGGTTAAGTTCATTTCATTTTACAATTAGCCAAGTCCTTTTGCTGAGTTGCTTTTTTCCTTTCTCAAGTAAGCTGTTGTAGTTTCTGAGTTATTGGTTGAAATATGATTACTGGCACATCAAACTAGCAGCAGTAGCCTTGCTTTTGCTTTTTTCAGCTTTATGAGGACTAGTTCGTTAGACAGATAGACCTTTTGGGAGGCAGAATAACTTTTCTGTATCTTGGCTGCTTTCCTTCTTTCCTTAAGATGCAGTGAGGGGACAAACTGCAAAGGAGCTGGTACAAATGTGCTGTGGTAGTTACTGTCAGGCAGTATCACTGCAGGGGCCAACAGGAAAGCGAAAAGAAAAATTTGCTTCAGAAATCACAGGTAGAATGTACTTTACCAATTGGGTTTGCACCAACAGGATGGATGGGGATATCAGTATTAAAGCCACATTGAAAAGGGAAGCACTTGCTGGCATGTATGAAACAAATGTGAAATTCCCATCAGCCAGTGTGCTAATTTAGAGAAGTAGTATAGGTGCACCGTTAATCATAATCATGTTATAGGCAAAAAGGAAACACATCCTACATGTAAAGCCAATGTTTTATTGTTACTGTAATTGAAATCTCAACAGTCTCATCCAGGAATACGTAAGTCCAAATTCAATTACTATAGAAAAAAAAAAGAAAGGAAAAAAAAAAAAGAATACTGCCATACAGAAAAAGCCTCAGTAAAAACAATACAGTTAAAACTGTGATACATACACTTTCTAGCACCTACTCCTTTCCCCAGTGTTATGCTCACCTTTCCACAACCCTGTTGGGTCCCAAGGGCGATGGCTTCAGCCTGGTGCACTTGTGAGGGAACAGTGAGGTATCAGTGTCATGAGACCGTTGCTGAGAGAACAGTGATGTCATGCTAATGGTTTCTTTTTCCTTGTTCTAAGATCCACTCGGGGTAATTTTTGTGTTTGCTAACATGCTTTTACACCTTGATTTTCATTTGTCTGCAGCTCCCTGTTACATCTGATCTTACTACCCATGGTGCCTTTTATGTATGTTGGATACTATTTCTTTGTTTTCTATGTTAGCTGGGGTTTTGTCCAGCTCCAGGTCTGCACTTCTCTAACTGACCATTTGTGAGTCATTTATAGCCTTGGGGCCAGCCTGTGTCCCATCTTTTATCATCCCATGCCCATACTCTACAACTCATCCCGTAGTCCCTATGCAGGAGACAGATAGTCTCCGCTATCAAACCAGGCCTGTACTTCTCTATACTATAACATTATGTTAGAGTCATAAATAGCTCATCCTACACAGAACAACTACTGTTACTACTGTCTGTATAAAACCTATGGTCTTACCATACAAAGACAAACAAAAGTAAAACTAATTATGCATAGCCACCTGATTGGAAGAAAAATTGCTAAAAGCAAGTAAAAGCAAAGCTCTAGGCAGGTCAAGAAACATTCAGCTAAAGCAACCATGAAAAGCCTTAGTCCTGAGGTCTTGAGACCTCAGTACAAAGACTTTTGTACTCAGAATACATACATATCTGAATCAGCCTCTCAAATGTGGGTGCCCAAATTGCTTGCTCTGGGTGTTTGAGTGCTATTTTGATTTCATTCTACTCAGATGAGTGATTGCTGTGCAAGAGCAGCTTTGCTGCTGGGTTTAAACTCAGATTCACCAATGTGTGTCTCTGGGCCAGCCTGGAAATGGTGGTGGGGAACCAAGGACAAACTTACCTTCCATGTAGGTAACTTGTGCCGGTCACTCCTCTTGGGCAGTGTGTGATGAAGCTGCAGATCCTACCTACCCACAAGCCACTGTCAGGGTGGCTGACCTCCAGCAGACATGATGGCCCTGGATCTTCTGAGGAGGGCCCTAATATTCACTGCTGTTCAGCAGATGAGACTTCCAGGTGAGCCCTGATTCATGTTTCTGAGTTATGAAATCAAATGCAAAGCGTGAGGTCAGGTTGGCTCAGGGAGGGGTGAAAGTGGGTCTGGAACGGTTTGTCCCACAGGCAATTTCAGGCAGTAATAATAAGTAAGACCTCAGACTGTGCCAGTCATATGGGATGCATTGATTCATTAACTATGAAAGAGCAACAAACCAATAAACATTGCACAGGGAATGAGTATCTCTTCTCTCCTGAGTTTGCTGGCCAGGCTGTCACTCACAAAGTGACTCCCATAACTTGCTGGATGGTTTTTCAGATTACACTTCACACCTTGCTTGCGCAAAGCACCCTTTTTATTTTGTTCTTTTTTTTTTCCCCCAAATTCAGTGTTATTAACACCCAGTTGACTATATTTATGTGTTCTTGTTCCTGAGGAATCCAAGTGAAGTTGTTTTTTGACTACTTTTTAACTTCTTTCTTGAGAAATTTGGTATCTGTGATATACTGCCTTTGTTAGTCACAATACCACTCATACATTTGCTTCTCATCATCTCATACATACTTCTTGTGGTGTCCCATCTGCAGTAATCAAGGGTATGATTAAATTTACATTTCTTTGTATGGAGGGAAAATGCAGTACATGACCTCTCTTCTAAGCTGAATTGGCTCTACATACACAAAATGGCATTATTGTGGTATGTTCAGGTCCAAAGAAATTGATGCTTCATACATCATTCACTGATTAAAAAACACCTTAATATACTGGGACAGGAAAAACAGACATCAGAGCTTGAATCCAAATCCTGTGAGGGAATGCTCTCTCCAACCTTTTGCTGTTCCCCAAATCCTTATTAGACTTCTGGAAGTGAAACACGTACAGTTGCTGTGAAGCTTTAAAGTGGAACCCTAGAGAATTTCATATCACATGGTACAAAATGCTCTGAAGGTGCAAAGCAGGACTTGAGGTGTCAAGAAGCCTGATTTTTTCACATATAGGCATTCACAAGGAGAAATTGTTGTTCTCCAGACATGATATCCCCAGAAATCTTGATATTTTCTACACTAAACAATTCTTTCTAGTAATACAGATGGCATTAAAATCCTTTAAAAGAAACCCAAACAACAAAAAAAAGCAAAAGCCAAACCCCAAGAAAAAGATATTTTATGACTTTACTGCACTTGGAACGGTGAAAAAGACAGGTTTACTCCATGAATTTAAAGTTGTGTCAGCGGAAATCTGCCTCTCATGTCTACAAAAATATTCCAGTTAAAATATTTACTTTTCCATCAGGCTGTTCGTTGTTCTTTCCAGTGGTTTCAAGAAACTATTCTTTTTCAAGAAACTATTCTTCCATGTCATTTGATATGGATGCTCTGCTCCCCAAAAGACAAGGATATTTTTATTATATGTTACCTTTTTCTTTGTTCATACTTCAAAGTGTTATATTATCTAGCTGATTGACTTAGTGATCTTTCCAGTAACATGGTTAATATGATGGGAGTAAGAGGGAAAAAGGAACGATGAGGGATTGGGCTGCAGGTAGAGATATTTTGGACTAAATAATAGCTGTTCAGCGTCTGGTTCAGTATGAGCCACTGTCCTACTTCAGTAAAAGCAGCCCAATTTGTGGTAGTTGTGGACTGGTTGAAGTCACGGTTGTTTGGGGTTATATGAATATCTTGCATGAAAAAGACAACGAGAAGCTGCTGTATTGCTGTTTTTCCACTGTTCCAGTGAGTGAACATGTTTTGCCATTTGTATTGCCTTCATTTAACAGGGACAGATAGAGACAGAAGAAAGGTGAGGAAATAATCATTATGACTCAGTGCATGTACGGTAGTAAGAAATTTCAGTAAGAGCACAAAGGCACAGACTGTTGAAGGAGCGGATGCAGAAAGGGCAACGGTTCACACACAGATTGATGACTTGCTGGTAGCTCAGAAACCAGGAGCATTGTTCCAGTGACGATATCAAAATTGTGTGTAGTAATTAATGAATCCCTTTCCACCAGAGAACTGGATTTAAGAGCTTTAGCAGAGGTGCAGTTAGCATGCAGAAGAACTGTGTTTCTTTTTCCTAGTGATGCTGGAACAAAAAGCCCTGATTTGCACAGTAATTGGTGGAAATTAGAAAAAACATATGGGATTTTAGGCTTGTTTCCTGTCATTTAGACCTCTAGCTTGTGGTTGAGCAGTGGATTTAAGAATGTAAAGTAAAAATAAAAATAAAAACATCCAGTAGAGAAATAGGCTGAAAGAATTTTAGAATTTTCTTAGGCAGATGTTGCCATCTCTGTTCTACTGGGACGAGGAGTTTTCCCATGCCACGAGCATGCAAGCTTGTGATTTCCACACTCTAGCCAGGAACAAGACCTATTCCTAGGTTGCAGTTAGAGCTATTTCAAGTGTGTTGCTTTCTTGCTGTCACACTTTGATGCCACATCTCCAAGAAAACCCTGCCCTCCACAGCAGGGCAGGTTCTGGGTAGCAGACTCTGCCAGTGAAAGGTGAATTTTCACCATGGGAGCCAGGTATTGCCTTAATCTCCACATCCTCCCATGGCCCTTTTGACTCTCTGTCACCATCCTGTATTTTATTAGAAAAAAGGACATTTCTCTTCACATTGCTCTTCAACCATCTACTTCTTTTTCAGGTGTTAAGCGCTGACTTGGCAAAGGACTTGGATGCTAGAAAAGGCAAAGAGAACACCCCTCTCTGCAAGACCCTTCACCAATCCCAAATGCAGTGAGGTGGGGCATGGATTCATTTGCAGCACATACAACAGGAGGTAACACAATCTCCTGAGAGGAGGGAAACTTGATTTCCAGTTAGCACTGTCCCTGATTTGGATAGGGATTTGAAATAACCTTTGCAGAGACTGACCAAATCAGAAGTGTGTTTCGGTGAGACTTTCCCAGTACGGTATGAAGAAGTTGTCTTATTGTAAATTACGTGAAAGGTCTTTAGCAGAGGGGCAAGATCCTGCTGTTCCCAGGGAAGAGAGCTAACAAAAACACTATAGCATTATTCACCCTCCATGAATTTGAAGATGATGAAATTAGGAAGATGTTGGTTGTTGCAGTTGTGGTGAGTCTGAAAACTGCAGCCTGACATCTTGTGACTTTACTTCTTTGACTGTTTTCTCTGAACTTACCTGGAATTATACATAGTTTAGGAGGAATGTCTCAAGCAGAACATAGAGGTAAGATATCTGTCTTCATACAAGGTTTATTACTCTTGTTACTGCTCTTTCCATGTGTTTGATGTGAATTGACAGAGGAATTAAGTAGCAAGAATGAACTGACTGAAACATTTTACACAGGAGGATGTCAGAGGATGTCTCTTCTCAGCATCATTGTAGTACACTGTTCAGTACAGACTTTTCCTCTGATTGCCAACAGGTTGAAGAAGTCCCTCCTTTGTGATTTTTTTATAATAAAGTGAAGACGCAAAGCAGAAATCAAGCCTGCATGAAATGCTGATTGATTCAGGCTGAAACTTAAACTAGCAAGGTGGATTCCTTCCTGACATCTACCTTAGCAATGACTTGGAACCCTCTCTGAACACTAAATGAGCAAAGAGATCTGGATTATAAAGACAAATGTATTTGTGAAAGAAAGACCAAGAGGGCACCAGAAACTCCATATGGTTAAGCTTCATGTTAAGTGATGCCTAATATCACCTGGATCAAAGTTAGGGATAAAAATATATACCTTCGGCTGAGTCTGTTAGCAATCCTTCCCCAGCATTAGATCAAAGTAAGGCTTCTCCACTAACCTTCCTGACGTTTACACTGACTGACTTCAGTCTCTGCCTAGTACCTGCCCTTATTTCCCACTTTTCAGTTTCTTCTATTGATCTTTTTACTTTCTTCTGAAAAAAAAACAGTTTAGCAGAACCCCAACACTTTTAATCTGCTCTTCTGCCATAATTCCTCCAGGATGTAATTTTCCAGGAGATATTGGGTTACCAAGTGTTCGGTGATGATTACCACTGTCTTGTTTGTTTCTTTCTCTACCATGATCAACTCTCTCAGGATTACCATTTTCAATTTGTCTCTGATATAAGGTATCTGTTTTGTTATCCCTCACCCAATTTTAGATGTGTATTTTCAGTCTGAAACTTTTTAATATTTTCAGTCTACCCTGTACCTCCAAATCATAGAATCATAGAGTCCTAGAATGGTTTGGGTTGGAAGGGACCTTAAAGATCATCTAGTTCCAACCCCACTGCCATGGGCAGAGACACCCTCCACTAGACCAGGTTGCTCAAAGCCCCATCCAACCTGGCCTTGAACACTTCCAGGGATGGGCATCCACAGCTTCTCTGGCCAACCTGTTCCAGTGCTTCACCACCCTCATAGTGAAGAATTTCTTCCTTATATCCAATCTAAACCTACCCTCTTTCAGTTTAAAGCCATTACCCCTTGTCCTATTACTACATGCCCTTGTAAAAAGTCCCTCTCCAGCTTTCTTGTAGGCCCCCTTCATGTACTGGAAGGCTGCTATAAGGTCTCCCTGGAGCCTTCTCTTCTCCCGGCTGAACAACCCCAACTGTCTCAGCCTGTCTTCACAGGAGAGGTGCTCCAGCCCTCTGATCATCTTCGTGGCCCTCCTCTGGACTTGCTCCAACAGGTCCATGTCCTTCTTATGTTGGGGACCCCAGAGCTGGACACAGTACTCCAGGTAGGGTCTCACGAGAGTGAAGTAGAGGGGGAGAATCGCCTCCCTCGACCTGCTGGTCACGCTTCTTTTGATGCAGCCCAGGATATGGTTGGCTTTCTGGGCTGCAAGTGCACATTTCCGGGTCATGCTGAGCTTCTCATCACCAACACTCCCAAGTTCTTCTCCTCAGGGTTGCTCTCAATCCATTCTCCGCCCATCCTGTATTTGTGCTTGGGATTGTCCCAACCCATGTGCAGGACCTTGCACTTGGCCTTGTTGAACTTCATGAGGTTCACACAGGCCCAACTCTCAAGCTTGTCAAGGTCCCTCTGGATGGCATCCCTTCCCTCCAGCTTGTTGACCGAACCACACAGCTTGGTGTCGTTAGCAAACTTGCTGAAAGTGCACTCAATCCCACTGTCCAGGTTGCCAACAAAGATGTTAAGCAGCACCGGTCCCAGTACCGACCCCTGAGGAACACCACTCATCACTGGTCTCCACTTGGACATCGAGCTGTTGATTGCAACTCTTTGAGTGCAACCATCCAGCCAATACCTTATCCACCAAGTGGCCCACCTGTCAAATCAATGGTTCTCCAATTTAGAGACAAGGAAGTCGGGCAGGACAGTGTCAAATGCTTTGCACAAGTCCAGGTAGATGACATCAGTTGCTCTTCCCTATCCACCAATGATGTAACCCCATCATAGAAGGCCACCAAATTTGTCAGGCATGATTTGCCCTTAGTGAAGCCATGTTGGCTGTCACCAATCACCTCCTTATTTCTCATATGCCTTAGCATAGGTTCCAGGAGAATCTTCTCCATGATCTTACCAGGCACAGTTATAATCTTAAGTAAGTACTCAGAACTGTTGTATTTCATATTTCAGAGCTGTACTTAAGATAGGTTCTATACTAAGGAGACCTATATTCTTTATTCTTCTTCTGTAGAGCTGAGAAACTTTAAATGGCTCACCGTTTGGGTTGTATTTGTTAAATTTCAATA
The DNA here is from genome assembly GCA_013401315.1 of Balaeniceps rex. Lineage (NCBI taxonomy): Eukaryota > Metazoa > Chordata > Aves > Pelecaniformes > Balaenicipitidae > Balaeniceps > Balaeniceps rex. The sequence goes on from VYZW01045647.1 coordinate 40,337, forward strand.
AGATCCCTGCATCATGAAAATGCAGAGACTTTGAAAATCAAATCACAAATTTTGGGATTCTTACTCTCTTGCTCCAGCACATACAGCCCCTTTTATCATTTCACCCTTTACCCAGGAGTCAATCCATTCATTATGATAATAATGACACACAACACAGTATCTAAATTACCTCCTTAACACAACTCATCCAGTCAAAATAGGAGCTTATACTATATGCCAGTTCTACTTCTTGTTTCCTGTGCTCCTTATGTACATGCATAAAAACACACAGAAATGTCAATATACACGCACACACGCTCTGAATAGATCGTGACACACTTTTGATTGTTTCACAGCTCAGGTGTGTAATCGTGTTGGCAGCTGGATTCATATGGTTATGGGAGTAAGTGCATGGTACCACATCCCCATTTAAGGCCTCAGCCAAAATCAGCTGGAGCCAAGAGGCATGTTTGCACTGTCTTCAAATGGGACTGATTAATCAGGCACTTAACATTTTTCTGTCAGCCACTGCCATTTTTAATCTTCTACCTTTGCATGAGATACAAGTGTCTGCTACATTGCTAGCATTCTTGATTTACTTAGAATACTTCTGGAAAATGGTAATATCAGAGATACAGCAATTAAAATATTTTTTCTGGGTGGGTGAATATATTTGTCTTCATTAAATGTTCATTTCAAAGTGTAACCCAGGGGTAATTTGTAAATTAACCCAGATATGAGCTTTTATAAAGCAAACACAAGCCTATTCTTTGAATAAAAATTACATTTCATGGAATTTATTTTCACTGTCAGGGAGAGAAAACACATTATTGAAAGGCCAAATGAAGTGCTAGTCTCACCAGGGCAGTTTGCCTTGGTAGTATCAACTAATATTCAGCCTTACTCTCCCATGCTGTGTAACTCTAGTGACATCCCACTTGATTTTTAGTTTAACAATCTGGGTATTTTTTTTCAGTGAGAAAGTCAACAGAACTATGCACAGTGTGATGCTTTGGCTAGGGAAAATTTACTTTAAGGAGGTTTTTTAATGCTTTACTTACTGTAAAACGTTTGTTTCTATGTTATATCAAAATGCCCTGGAGTAGTTTTGGGTTTTTTTCTGTGTTGTTAAAACGTACTTTCTAAAGAGCTGTATTCAAGGAACTTCGATACCATATCTATTATGCTTTCACATCTAACCATGTTTTGTTCTTGATGACAGCTGGCCTATTACATCTTTTGAAGCAAAATTCACTTCACAACATTTCAGCCCAGTGCCTTGCCCAAGAGTACATTTGCTGCACAGATAACTGTCCTGGTTTCAGCTGGGTTAGAGTTACTTTTCTTCCTAGTAGCGGGCATAGTGCTGTGTTTTGGATTTAGTAGGAGAAGAATGCTGATAACACACTGATGTTTTAGTTGTTGCTAAGTAGCACTTACCCTAGTCAAGGACTTTCTTTTTCAGCTTCCCATGCTCTGCCAGGTGCACAAGAAGCTGGGAGGGGGCACAGCCCAAGATAGTTGATCCAAATTGACCAAAGGGCTATTCCATACCATATGATGTCATGCTCAGCATATAAACCAAGGGGAGTTAGCCGGGGGGCAGCGATCGCTGCTCGGGGACTGGCTGGGTGTCGGTCGGCGGGTGGTGAGTGGTTGCATCACTTGTTTTCTTTTCCCTGGGTTTTGTTTGTCTCTCTCGTTCTCCTTTTCATTACAATTATTATTATCATTATTATTATTATTATTATTACTATTATTATTATTATTATTATTATTATTATTTTATTTCAATTATTAAACTGTTCTTATCTCAACCCGTGGGTTTTCTTACTCTTGCCCTTCCGATTCTCTCCCCCATCCCACCGGGGAGGGGGAGGGTGAGCGAGCGGCTGCGTGGTGCTTAGTTGCCGACTGGGGCTAAACCACGACAATAACTTACACAAATTAGATATTTTTAGGCTCAGTTGTATATGAAAAAAAGAACAACCCCAAACCAGTTGATAGAGGTTTTCAGTGTTTTGTGCTCTGACTTCTCTGAGTAGGTGACTTGCCAGATTAAAATAATAACAGCTTGCAAAACCCTTCACAGCTTGAAGTCTGTGAAAGACAGACTTTCCAGATATACATGGATTTAAGGCTGGAGATGGATAAATAAAGAAAACCTGGATTCCCAAGTGCTCCTTGTCCCCTTTGCTATTCCTAGTGGTACCCCCATGCCTGTAGCTTGCTGTTTCTTTGAGCTCTTTTAATCAACCTACTGAATGCTTTTAGGTTGCCTTCAGTGCAAATACTGAATGTGCTGATCTGTGGCTCCAAAAGAGCCTGGTGTCTAGTGAGCCAAGAATACAAAGTTTGTGTTGTATGTTACACTACAAAGCAGAAGAAGGTGGTTCCTTCCTTGGCACTCAGGAATATCATCTGTCTCATGAAAATGGCTCTTTCCTGTGTGTTATAAAATGAAGAATTATTGTCACTCTTATTCTATTCAGGCAGGCACAGTAACTAACACTGAAATATTTTCATATCTTTAGTTCTGCCCTATGCTAGAAAGCTGAAAAGAGGGCAACGCTGTTATTCCATTTAGGTTTTAATTAAACATATTAAATACGATGTATTGTTGGATAGGTTTGGCAAATAACTGTCCAATATCCTTATTTCATAAAGCAGTTTGTCTTTTCTTAGCGGTTACATCAACAGCCCAGAGGTTGTGTTTGACTGTGTAACGTGGCCTTTGAGTAGAGCTGTCCTTCTCCTGTGCATGGAAAGAAGTAACTCTTTCCTACCTGGGAAGAAGCACTTAAAGTAAATGTTTTCAGGCTCCTTTTTGACATAAATACTAAGCATCTGTAACCCACTGGTGTTTGTGGGTCACTGACGGCTGTGGATACACCTGTCAAAGCCAACACACGGGAGGGGCAGCCCATGACACAAAGCTGGCTAGGATCTTCCTCATCTTCAGCTGTAGAAGGATGAGGGCTGTAAGAATGCCTTTCCCTGCATGCGAAGGAGCATGTCCTGCTCACTTTCAGTGAGACACATTCATCTTCTGCTCAAAAGAAGCTGTTGGAGTTTCACTGTGACCCCAAGACATCTGAAGCCCAGAGGAGCTCCATTTCTGCAGCAGCTGATCCGTGGGGAGCTGCAACAGGGATTTGCAGAGCTACAAGGACAAGGTCCCTGCAGGTCCAGAGGGACAGGCTTAACATGTATGCCAGCTCCTCTTGCACTTCCCGGTCCAGCCCTGTGAGCTATTTTCCCACAGTGGCACAACTTCAGCAGGAGAAATACTGAATGCTTCTCACTGAGCTCAACTCAGAGCCTTTTAGCTAGAGAGATCTCCTGGAAAAGGGATTCCTTCCTTCTCCTCAGGTAAATTAAAAAAAAAAAAAAAAAAAAAAGAGGGCCACTAGCCCAGTTAGGGCATGTGAGATGGCCTGCAGGGTTGAGGTCCATGGTGGGTTTATGGCCATATCCATAAAGTTGGGATTTAGAACTGGCTGCTAGGGAAAACAACCAGTCTAACCTGGGTCAGGATGTGCAGCTCTAAGAAAAAGCCCCAAGGTTTCACCATGGTTTGTGAATCAGGAGAAAAGTACTGATATGGAGCAAATGAAATAATCATTTATAGTGTGTGCGTGGCTCTGGAGTCATGTCCTGTGTCTTCTCCAAAGGGTTGTTGCAGCCCAGCTATGCAAGCGGAGCAGTGCCTTCCCTCAACCCCCTGCAGCCAACTTAAACCTCATTAACAGCTGCAGCCTTAGGTAATGAAAACTGTAAATCTGTAATACTCCCCTGCCCAGAAAGGAGCTGCACTGGCTGAACAAAATGAATCGGCTCACTGCACTGAGAAATAGTTTAATCCTTCTGCACTGGGGAAGGGGGGGAATGAACAAAGATCTTCAGGGAGCAAGGCTGGCTTGTAGCTCAGCAGTGAACAAAAATTACTTTTAAAGGAATTTAATTTTCCAGCTGTTGCAAGAAAAAAAGAACCCAACCCACCTATTTAACACTCTCCGTTAAATATTGTTTCTTCTATCAGTAAGAAAGCCAAGCTGTAGCCTACACAGACAGTTTCTCTGCAGCTCTTATTCTTATAAACACCCATACCTCTGACAGGCAAAAGCAGATGTGCTGTTTCTAAGAAATGCCATGGTCACTGGCAGCAGAGGAGCTCAATACCAGCACGGGGTAGCAATGTGAGTTATCAGGAGTAATGACACAGTGTTAGAGTATCCAGTCCTCATTATGAGAAAGATTAATATAGCCTCACACAGACTAGAGGGTACAGGTACTAGCATAAAATAATTTTTGGAAAGTTTTCCCCCATTTCAAAGCTGGGAAAGGTGGAGTACTTACAGATTTACATGATAGATCATTACATAGATATCTATTTTTGACCTAGCTAAATGATCGTTATCTGTTGTGATGTGTCATAACCCCTCTGGCCTGCCCAGCTGGCAGAGGAAAACGAAATTCAGTATATTCAGAACTGATCCACATTCACTTGCCTGTTAAGTGCACATTTCTGTATGAACATGCACATCAACCACTTGTGTATTCTGAAGAAAATGCTGTACAGATCTAATCTTAAGGGAGTATTTGTGACTAAGCTGACAACTATTCTGAACTCAAGGAGGTTTCCTGGTTTGATCTCTTCACCGATGCTGTTTGTGGCGATGAGGATGAAGGAACTTTAATGACTTACAAACCCTTCAAATAAAATTAACAATAAACAGGCTTAGGAAGTCGTGTAGCTCACTTTCAAAAATAGGTTAAACTTTTCAGTAACACACAGGAAATCTACAGGCTTGTCAGATTTTGTTCTGACAAGCCAAATGTAAGATTGAAAAAGAAGATTCGCTTTTAAAAGATTATTTTAAAATGGAATCTTTGAGTTATATAAGTTGTAGAAAAGCCATCTGCGTGAGAGAAAAGAAACAGAAATTTTCAAGGGGAACAACCGTTTCATTTGATAGAGATAACTTTCCATCAACGCACGGTGGGAAGAAACAATTTCCACTAAGATCTTTGCAGCAAAGTGTATTTAAGAGCATTTAAACTGTGCTTAGGCTGAGTTATTTCTGGTGGCTTAAATGTTAGATTATACATCAAACTAGCAACTCAAATGTTTATTAGTGATTCAAATATCAGTAGTAATAGTACTTACTATTTAATCTACTGACTATTTAGTTTTATATATTCTGTCCTCCTAATACTCAGTACCTAATACTGAGTTATAATATATTTAAAGGCATTATTTAAGAAAAATACCTTTTGAATTGGGTTATTTAAGAATTACAATAGCAACTGACAACTTATTCCAGAGAAATAATTTGAACTCATATCAATATAAATGACTTTTCAAAAAATATTCAGGAAGCGTGTGTCATACATCAGTGCAAGATCAATGATAAAGAATTAAAAGGAATATGGAAAGGGGTAGTTAGTAAAAAAGCTGAACCAGTGCCACCATCTTTCTTTTCTCATTCAAATAGATTAGAATGGAATTTTTTTTAAAAAATATATTTATTTCTTGAATATTTATTTCATTTTTTGCTGCATGGATCAAATTTTATTAGTGCATTCTGTTTTTGAAGTGGGGGTGGGACAGTTTTCTGTGCCCTGCTCAGTTAGCAAGCCTTAGGCCAGGGTTTGCCAGCAAAGTTGTCATTTGCCTGTAGCCCAAACACATTTACCCAAAACAAGATCAAGGAGGACTCTCCTATGTTTTATTCCCATGGAAGGTGGACATCTTGAAGCTGGTTTGTCTTGTATTTAGCAGACACTACAGCAAACAATGATTTTGTAGTGTAGTATTTGGACTTCCCAGATCTCCAAACTGTAACAGTAACCCCAAAGTAAAATTTGTTGTGTTTATATGAATATATCTTACTGGGTTTTCACATTTGATTGTTATTGTGACCTTTATCTTTTTGATCAGCTTCTCCAAATCCAAGAAGACGTGATGGTGATGTTATTCAAATGAATAATTTCCTTTGTAGTTCAGCTGATTCAGCCAAACTTGAGTCTCCTTTGCCAGTTGAGAACAAGATCTTTGTAGCACAGTGGTTTCAATTTCACCTCTGTTTTTGGCTTTAAGCTTCTAGTTCNTGAACTCATATCAATATAAATGACTTTTCAAAAAATATTCAGGAAGCGTGTGTCATACATCAGTGCAAGATCAATGATAAAGAATTAAAAGGAATATGGAAAGGGGTAGTTAGTAAAAAAGCTGAACCAGTGCCACCATCTTTCTTTTCTCATTCAAATAGATTAGAATGGAATTTTTTTTAAAAAATATATTTATTTCTTGAATATTTATTTCATTTTTTGCTGCATGGATCAAATTTTATTAGTGCATTCTGTTTTTGAAGTGGGGGTGGGACAGTTTTCTGTGCCCTGCTCAGTTAGCAAGCCTTAGGCCAGGGTTTGCCAGCAAAGTTGTCATTTGCCTGTAGCCCAAACACATTTACCCAAAACAAGATCAAGGAGGACTCTCCTATGTTTTATTCCCATGGAAGGTGGACATCTTGAAGCTGGTTTGTCTTGTATTTAGCAGACACTACAGCAAACAATGATTTTGTAGTGTAGTATTTGGACTTCCCAGATCTCCAAACTGTAACAGTAACCCCAAAGTAAAATTTGTTGTGTTTATATGAATATATCTTACTGGGTTTTCACATTTGATTGTTATTGTGACCTTTATCTTTTTGATCAGCTTCTCCAAATCCAAGAAGACGTGATGGTGATGTTATTCAAATGAATAATTTCCTTTGTAGTTCAGCTGATTCAGCCAAACTTGAGTCTCCTTTGCCAGTTGAGAACAAGATCTTTGTAGCACAGTGGTTTCAATTTCACCTCTGTTTTTGGCTTTAAGCTTCTAGTTCCCCTCTGGCTACCTCACAGCCCTACTTGATATGAATGATCTTTTACACCCATATCCTCATTTCCTGAGCTAGAAAGAAAGTTAAATAAGCTGTGGCATGTCCTCTGTCTAGAAACACCATAAGTCTTTGTTAGTCAGTACAGATGTTTTACCCCTGAAGGTGTGGCTGTGCCAATTTGACAAAGCATAGCTTATGAAGAATGACTTATTTGTGGGAAAAAAAAAACAATGGGGGGATGCAGAACTTTAGAAGTACCTGAATGGCCATATTTGGCCCATATCAAACTCCCATTTAGGTCTGCTGCATTGGGGAAACATTGCAGTCGATTACTGGAGTTCAAGATATGAGTGTAGGAAATGCAGTCACTGCGGGGGTTTGGTACTTGTTTTGCTGCTGTGATGTTTATCACCTCACATCCCTTAGTCTGTCCTTGGCCAAAACAAAAATTAAGATGTCTGAAAAAGTCATTAAAGTATTGTGAGGCTAGTCAATAAGTTAAAAACCATAAATATGCAGACATAAACAGTTCAAATTTATAGGGCTAAAAAATACAGGAATTTCTTTGGATACCATGAACACATATTTCTGAATCATTCTTGTCTGAAATGTTTACCTTTAGACATCTCTCTTCACCCTTGCTTTTCTTTATCCACTGTTAAATACCTGCTGGACAAGAAAAGCAGGACTATTCCATGTTTTCTTGGTACTACAGAACTGATCTTCAGAGGATTCTGCCTCATAGTGTTTTTCACCATTTTCACTGTCAGAAGTTATTTTACCATCTCTAGCAGCATCACTGGGATGTGTGTACATGATGACCTTACCACATAGCTCATATTTCTTTTGTAACTGATACGGACTCTTGCTGTAAAGGAATTTGAAAACCTTGTGTCTTCTTCAGCTTGTTTATATGACAAAAGAATTGAGTCCTTCCTATCAGTTAAGGAGCTTTTGGAATGTAAGGATGTCTATACTAAAGGCAAAGGACATTAATATCTTCGTTAGGGTATGCAGTCTACTAATACAAGATATGCACTAGTTTTTCTTAAATTTTCGTGGTTTAACCCGGCAGGCAGATAAACACCACACAGATGCTCGCTCACTCCCCCACAGTGGGTTGGGGGAGAGAATTGAGGGGGCAAGTAAGATTTGTGGGCTGAGATAAAGACAGTTCAATAGGACAGAAAAGGAAGGGAAAATAACAACAATGATAATAGTAATGATAAAAGAATATACAAAATAAATGATGCACAATGCAATTGCTCACCACCCGCCGATCAATGCCCAGCCAGTTCCTGAGCAGTGCTCCCTGGCCAGCTCTCCCCTAGTTTATATACTGAGCATGACGTTATATGGTATGGAATACCCCTTTGGCCAGTTTGGGTCAGCTGTCCTGGCTGTGCCCCCTCCCAGCTTCTTGTGCATCTCCAGCCTTTTCAGTTGGTAAAGCATGAGGAGCTGAAAAGTGTTTGACTTAGTGTAAGCACTACTTAGCAACAACTAAAACATCAGTGTGTTATCAACATTATTCTCATACTAAATCCAAAACACAGGACTATACCAGCTACTTGGAAGAAAATTAATTCTATCCCAGCTGAAACCAGGACATATATTTGTATATTTTTCCTATCATTTATGGTCACTTCCCATGCCACCCTGCCCCACCCCCCCGGAGGGCTTTAAACTGTATGATGTTTCAAATAATGGCATTATTGTAGATTCTGATCTGAACTCTCCCCTTATTGTTGTTGGTATTGTATGATTTCAAAGTGAAAATAAATGGCAGAGAAAGAAAACCTCTGTTTTCCAAGAAGATGTGGTATGTCCAGAAAGGTATCTACTTAGAAACATTTCACTACCAGTGCAGATGGTGGAGATTAAATATTTTTATTTAGCTGAAACAGCCATTAAACTGAGTGCAGCCTGCATAGAGCAAACAGTAACAATGCTATTGGCTGGATATCTAAAGGAAGTGTTCTTACAGAACTTCCTTGATGAGATAGCGACATGACTATCAACCTGGTACCTTGTTCTCTGTACTTCCCAGTCTGGCCTATCCTGGTTCCTCTGAAATCAGCTCCCTTTCTGGAAAAATTAATTTAAAAACATTTGCATCCTTCATCTGAGCCACATAATCTGGCTGCAAGTGTGTAAAGAAAAAGTAGACAAAATAGAGCAACACATTAACTCCAACTTGAATCTTCATCCTAATATTGGTTCAATATTATCTCTACGCTTCTGTTGGGACACAGAGGATATGAAGGAAAACACTGCATATCAGCGCTTCTGTGCTGTGGGACCCCAGCGTCTGGTGCCACTATTCTGAGTTTTTTAAACTGAAATGCGTAAGGCTTCTTTTTAGGACCTTCTTCTCTCAAGACTATATCCAGCTCTGATATTTAAGATTTGTTAGTCACTGTTGTACCAGGGCTTCGTAAGTACTTTTGTTCCTCACTGTACATCTGCAAGCTCTGCCTTCCA
>VYZW01045648.1:6302-21683 GCA_013401315.1 Balaeniceps rex
CCAGGTAGACAACCAACCAAGGCCCTAAACTCTTTTGATTGCTCTTGGACTACACATTGTGGCTTTGTCACCACCCACGTGGAAGATCAATAATAGGTAGTAGTCTGAGGGCCATACCAGGCTACAAAGTTTCCTAGTAATGTCCTCAACTTGGGCTCCAGGGAAGCAGCAGACTTCCTCAAGAGGAGGGTCTGTCTGGCATATTGGATCCTCTGTTCCCCTCAGAAAGGAGTCACCTACAACTATAACCTGACTTTTCTTCCTCATGGAGGTTATCATGATACTGGGGGCAGGCCTTTCTGACCTTGGTAACAGCTGTGGTGTAGAGAGACCATCATCCACATCATCCATTGACTGGCCTTCCACATCCTGAGCCTCATACCTGTTGTATAGAGGCAGCTGGGAAGGTGAGGTAGACAGGGAGGGGGTTCACCTGTCACCTCAAGCACAGACTTGCCTCCATTCACTCCTTTCCTTTAAGCTACTGCCTTCTGCCTGTTGGGGGGAGGATACAGGATCCCCTTGATCTTGTGTTTTTTCCAGTGGATGTTCCTGTTTCTGTCTTAGGGAGGGCAGAGCATGGTTCCACCAGTCATTCTTTTTCTCAGACTCCCTGATGCTCCTTAACCTTTCTACTTCCTCTCGTAGCTCTGCCACCAGGCAGAGCATATCATCTACTTGGTCACCACCTCACACAGGTGTTCTCACTACTGCCATCAGTTACTAGTGAAAAGCTCTGACACACCCTGCAGCCTGAGACCTGGATGGCTGCATGTTTTTGTGGGAGCTCTGTCTGGATTGTGATGTCTGTTCTGGTGAGTGCAGAGGACATAGCTTTCTGCTGGGTGGATACCATAGCTAAGCTCCCTCTGGGAGGATGATGACCAATTTGAGCTGACCTTTTGAGCTGGTAGGGTGAGGATGACCTTCCCGTCCAAACTGCCATGCAAACTACCATGCAAACTGCTGCGCCAGGCCCTGGGTGATGCACCATGCCCTGTTTGCCTGCTCTGTTGGCAGCACTTTGCAGCGCTCCTGGTGGCTAGTGCTCCCTAGGATGCTTTGTATAGGTATGGGGGCGGCTGTGGTTGGTCTGGCAACTCCCAGACCTCATCAGCATCTGTTGTGAGAGCCACTGCCACCTGGCAAGTCTCTCTGCTGCCCTGATGTTTGGCTACTGGGCCACCTCTGGAGCTGCTCACCTCAGCAACTGACTGATTTAATTATACTGTTTTCATTTTGATTTCCTAGCTGTTTTGAATGAAAAACTAAGACTGTTTTGTGTATTGAAGAGGTCAAAAAGAGAGAACTTGAATTCAAAGGCTGCACTTCCTTGACCTTCTGAATTGCTCTCAACACTTGTTTCAGTAACATGGTAGAGCACACAGCTGTTTGAATGTGTCATGGTGCAGTGTGTTATTTATGGCTATGTGCAAGAGGTACTGTTTGAAGTTAAACCTGATATCATGCAATAGTGTTGTTTTATCTGATAGTACCTTTTTAGCAATGTGGTTGCAAAGAATGGAAATAAGTACTCTGTTCAACTATAATAGCATATTAATACTAAATTGAAGAAAGTTTGTTCCATATTCGAGGGGAGCACACAACAGTTTGTAGTTTTTCTGATGTGGGAATTCACACAGACGAAATGTGAGCCTTTCAGGGAGGCCCTATGTTGTGTCCTGGCTTCATCAGTAAATGCATTAACATTAAATTCTGATTACATTTGATCTTAATCAGATCATATTCCTTTTTTTTCCCAAATATAATGTGACTAACTAGAATGATTATTCATCTTGCTGGTTCTATATAAAGTCACTATAATATAAGGATAGCAACATCATCTTCATTGAGGCTGCTCAGGCAAAGGAACTCCTTCTCAGGTGATCTGCTGATTCTATAGGTACATGCTCGTGTCTCAGCAGCTGCACATGAATGACATTTAAGGCTGTTTGAGGAGAGCACATAAAACCTCTTCTGCTTTAAGAAACATGTGATAGAAAATGTAGTAGTCTTATCTGATGGGCTAAGTTTTATACAGACATTAACATATTAACATTTATGTGAGTGCTACCTCAGTTCTCTCATTAGAAATAGTTGTGTCATGCATTATTCACTAGGATAAACAATGTCTAAAATACCAGGAATTTTAAAGTTATCTCCAAAAATTTTAGATTATACTACAATTATTACATATTATTATCTACTTTATTCTGTAAGTGGCCTATACATTCTCAATTAACAATGAACTATTTGCCTCTTTCTAAAGATTCACATTCCAGGCATCTTATTGAACAATTATAAATCCATATCTTTGAAACAATTCAAAATAATTAGTAAAAGTGAGGTTTCTCTAAGACCTCTATTTCATATAACTGTTTAAATTATCATATGCTATCATACAAACATTACCAGATTTTAAATATCAGGAATTAGACAACTCTGAGCATTAGGAAATTACTTTTCTAAAAGTATATTGAACTTGAGGTCTATATTGCTTTGAGTATCACTTTTTAATATTGTATGAAAAAGCCACAAACAAAAGAATATTCTTTGGCAAGCAAAAACCACCAATATTTTATCTGCCCCCAAATGCTGCTGTTGTGTTTCCAGTACGTAGGGCACACAGGTCAATTTATAATAGCTAAACTTCCTGCCTTTATAGATTCAACTAATGGGTCTGTCTGTTTATTTTTATTTCGTAAACATATATGAAATTATAAGTTGAACTGTCATTTATCAATTAATTTTTGCTTAGGTCCTCTACATTTTGGTCACACATCAAACTGCTTATTTGCACTTACATAGACTATAAAGCATTCCTTGCAAAAACTGTTAACTTTGTTACTGGGGAAAGAAGAGCATTACTAATCTTTAAGTAGAGATAAATGAATCAGTTCTGGGGTAAAATAAAACTTAGGGCAAATCTCAACCATAATCTTACTGTGGTTTTTGTTGAGTAAATGTTCTGCAATCACTATTTTATTTAAAATCCTGTCTGCCTTCAGGTAGCAGCAGATCTCAGAACATCAAGAAATCTGAACAGATTTCAGATACTTTGAAACTTACTCTTACAAGAAGCTCGTATGTAGCTGGCTAAGTAAATCAAAGCCCTTTGGTTAAAATTGTAGGTAATATTTTCCAGTTTAGTCTGCTCCACTATTTCATCAAATTGTGAACAATCTCTTTGCACAGGAGCCAGCCAATATATGAAATCACATTTAGGTCAGAGGCATTTGGGGATAATTCTATAACACCAGCCGGTGCCCCTTCTTTTCAGACCATCATTGAGTGTCAACAGGCCTGTCCATCTCTACCGGCCCCAGAACATAACGTTTATGAAAATGCTTATCTTTGCACTTTTAAACTGTCCCCTTAAAACTCTTTGAGTGGTCTTCAGTTGCTGTAACATATGCAGCCAGACATTCTTGAATATCAGACATCTACGTAGATGTGATTATACTTTTTTGTACATCCTGACATCCAGCCAGGACACCGTTAGTGATCTGAAATGGCATTAACTGCTTATATTTAAGCAACTGAATCACACTAAGTGTATATAATTACTGGTGGAACTTTGTAAAATCACACGTTTTGTTTCAATTTTTACTGCAACTATGTTTTAGATGTATTTGCATGAAGGAGGCTTTTTGATGCCTCTGTAACTGAAGTGAACCCAGTCATCAAGGAAAATAATGTCAGTATGTTGATAGAACCCTATTTTGTTCCCAAATATGCCTGTTGATTATCTGTTCATTCCGTGGAATGATTCCACTCAAACAAAGAGGCTATGCCAGCTGTGAATTTTACCCATTGACTTCAATAGGAGCCATATATGTGTAATGTTGTCCAAACGTCTTTGGAGTATGCATAAAATTAGCTCTGAATGGAAGATAGCACGTGGAAGTATGTACCGGCATTAGTTCCTTACTATCCTCCAGCAATAGCAACTGATGGATAACATCTATCACCTTTCTCAAGCAGTGGGTATATACTGAATGATCCCATTGCAACCAAATGGTTTTATAATTTCTTGCCATATTAACACTGCTTTTATACTATTGGAGAGTTGTTCTCATTGGAATTCCAATGTTCTCATTGGAATTGATATTCTACCAGTCTTCTTCTTACAGTAACTACCTACCTTGATTACCTCTTACCCACATCTTGCTTGAATAAGTCTGCCAAATTTTTCATATGAAACTCAGCTAAATTTATTAGGGTTGTTAGAATGATGACCATTAGCTCTCTCTCTCTTTTTTGTTTTTTTAGATTTAACTTCCTTCATTTTATTTTTTTTAATGTAGTCTCACACGAGCGTTTAACAACTCTGACTTTAACCACTGATTCTTTGTTTTAAGTAGAAATTCTCAGATGTTGACTATTAACAGCACCTCATGACCAGTTTCTTGAAACTGGCTAGCCAGCCTAATCTGTAAATCATGTGGTGTTTAGTTTAATGCTCCTTAGATAACTGCAGAGCGGAAAGTTTTGGAAAAAATTATTACAAAGATTTGTGATATTGCTAATGTACTTACAGTACACAAATAGATGTAGCATGGCCGCAGTAGCTGTGTTGGAAAGTCAGTTCTTCCCTTGTCATACAAGTAATGGATTTTCCACTAATCAAAATGTTCTGCTAAGTTTATTTAAAAAAAGGGGAAATGCTCATGACTTTAAAAATCCATTAACCACAAGTACTTCACCAGTTGTGCACATATAGTACCATGTATATAGTCTTCTAATGATCCCTTCTTTGATTCCTCCACAGATGCAGTTAATGTTCTGTGTGGCTCAGCATTGGCCCTCATTTTTGCTTGTCAATGAAGCCTCTGATAAAAATGATAACTGGACATAGGGACACAAAAAACATTATAGTACATCTGGACTAGTAGCATATTAGATACAAAACCTGTTCTGCTTTTTCAAAAACTCATTTGATATTTTTTAGAAACCGCAGACTATACTTTGGAAAAGTAATTTTTATATCTTGAACTTACTTTAGTTTTGAGTTGAGCATGAGCATATGGGAACTTTTTTGCTTAGGTGTAAGACGCTTGGTGAATACAAAGCATCTGAAAACTGAGACATGAAGTATTAAATTACTTGTCTTCTTCACTTGTCAAGTTACTTGGTAATTTCCTCTATCAATTCTACACATGATTAAGTGTCAATTCCAATTAAAACTTGGCTAGTATATTTTATATTCTAATTTTTAGTATGACTCTATGTGAAATATGCCATGCCTTATAACTTGTCATTATAAAGATGGTTGCTTATCATCACCATGTCATTTGTAATACCAAGTATGCACTAGGTAAAACAAATATTGAGCAACATAAGGGATCAAGTTCTGTAAGTGAAGTTTCTGGTTCTCAGCATCCTGAAAATTAAAAAAGAAAACTGAGTACAAAACCAAATAAATGCAGAGCATAAGGGCCAATAATTCACAAAACAGAATCAAATTAATAACAAACATTTGACTCCAGCATTAATGGTTTGATTGGCTGCTTTTATTACACAAGTTAAAGGAAATATGACATCTCTGTGTTACTGCAACATTCTGCATACTGCAGCATACTGCAGCATTCAGCACCTAATTTTATCATCTTTAATTGGGTAAAAAACCCCTATAGTCAGGAGGACTTTGACTCAAATCAGTTTCAGGAAGCTAGTGATGCTAGCTTCAGTGACATGAATTCAATCTTACATATAGAATCTGAAATGCCTGTTTGTATCTTAAACTTGTTTATATGTTTGTTTGCCCAACTGCTACTTATTTCACATTTGGTGCAGCTTTGAGCAAATGTTATATATAACAGCATCTGTGCCATCTGTTAGAACGCTGACAGATATGCTGGATGTAGGGAACACACTACTATAGGTGGCCTGCCTAAAGATTATCTTAGAGCAAATTTAAAGCCCACAGGTCACAGAATTCTGTGTTGTCATCTTTGTTTTTGATTGAGATATTAGAAAAATAGGTAAATAGCCTTTGTGTCTGTAGTTGTACTTTCTCTAAGAGATTTTTGAGGATGTCACAGAACACTAGATAGTAATGAAATAAGGAAAGAGGCTTTTTCTTTCTCATGATATCTTCATAAAAAAAAACCACCAATTTTTCTAGTTGTGCTTTGAGAAACCTGTTAGGGAGTAATTATACCTCATGTCTTAGAACAAAGTTATCAGAAGCTGTAGCAGAACACTGTAAAATGTTGCAACAATAGAAATCTGAATGCCATGCTCAGCTATGGAATTCTAAGGTTTGAAGGAGAGAGGTCTCTGGGCTGCATTCATTTTGGTACCTACATTAGAGATGACTGAGAAAGAAATACACATTTCCACAGCTCTTTAAATTTGTTCCTGGCACAAAATAAAGAGGGAGAAAATCTTTTAAGATCTTGCTACTACCATAGGAGGAGTAAAGACTGTGAAATACCCATGTTCCATCCACATGAAAGCCATTTTTATAATCATTCTTTTCAAAGATAATTTCTTCTTTAGAGCACAGTGAAGTCTTCCTTTTCACAATCAGGATAATATTATATGTTTTTATTTTTTCCTTTTTACTACCTAATCACTGAATAATGGAATTACGGTGAGTTACGGTCCTCAAGGCATGTGACTCTTTGGGACTGGGGAGCAGGGCAAGGTGGGATCAGCCAGGGCAGCTCCATCCGTGGGCATCAGGCACCCACGTGGGGATGGGGATGAGCCAAGAATGGGACAGTACTTTGCCCATAGATAATGGTATGTGCCAGCCAAACTGTGCCATGGACAGGCAGGGGAATGGCTGCAGGTAGCAGGTGCGATCTGCCCCTCCAAACTTCATTGATTCGGGAAAGAAGTTGCACCAGACATGATTTAGGTAAGCTTAGGTTACTGTTGTACCTTGTGTATGCTGGTTGCCTGGTCCCCCAGCTGTTCACACTGGTGCTTTGCTAGATGGGTCTGTTCCTCTCCGACTGCCTGCCCACAAGTCCTAGGTGTGGGAAGCCCATGGGCCCAGGGCCTGGCAGCTGTGGAGAGCTATGAGTCACAGCTCATCCTCCCGCTCCTTGTGGCTACAGTTATGCCTCTTACATCTGTGCCTGGACTGTGAAGGAGATGGTGGTTTTCCATGGTTGCATATGCTGTGGCATACTTCTGCCTAGCCACAAGCATGCAAGAGTTCCTTTGTGTCACCACAGTCCTTTTACACAGAAAAAGGAGGCAAAGCCATTATGTCTGGTATATTCTGCTATATATGTATATTATAAATAATTCTTTATTCCTTTATACATTCATCATTTCCTTTGCTTTAAAATCTTTACCCCTTTCCAACTTAGCGGAAAATTTTATTGATTTGAATGGAGTTGGGATTTTTCTGTGTATCACAAATAAACACTATTGTTTTACGTTAATTAGCAGAGGGCAGTAATGCATCTGGTAACTAGGACAGACATATTTACCTAAATTACATTTGCCTAAATTAGGGGATTATATCCCAAGGTGACGGGTGCCTTACAGACACCAGAGAAAGGGATAAGAAAAGGGCTTTTAAATAGGCTTACCCTAATAAAACTGTGGAACGCATGCATTTTCTTTCCTCTTAAGTTAAACTTATAGCAGTCTTTAATATGCAGGTATCTTACTGCATCTCCAGTTGTAAAAAGTCCTGTTTAATTTTAATTCTCTTGTTGTGCTCGCCCACAGAGAAGTTTATGTTAATCTCACTTCATACTGTGTCAAGGATACAAACACCACTTTAAGTTTTTCTTCCACAGAAGTGCTGGTCATGAGCATAGAAGAGACTTACTTGTATTGCAGCCAATGCCCACTGCAATCAAGGTTTCCATGTTTTCTGCAACAACACTGCTAATCTGAATTCTTTGTTACGAGGCCTGCAGTCTGTAGCACTCCACTGTAACTGACTGGAATTTCTCTAGCAGCTACAAAAAAACATTATGAAAATGGAGACTGTGCCTTGCTGTATTTAATTCAATTAAATCTTGTGCTACCCCTAGCTTTATATTTCTGTTGAATTACATATTGATTATCTAAAGCATCAGAATACTTTTCTGGGAGAATTTGAAGGTTAGATAGATAGGGAACAGACAGAGGAAGACCTCTGTTACTTGGATAGATATCAGGGACTGCTTGAGAATGAGTTATTCCTGGTGAAAGTGGACAGCAATGAAATAATTACGGAGTCTGGTATTTCAAAATTAACAACTTGCTGACAGGAAAGAAATAGTTCATTTGTGTACCAGAGCATCTGCAGATTCAGGAACCACAATTCACCTACCACTTGATGTGCCTTTGCGTTGTGGCTTTCTTTTTACAATCCCCCTTTTGTAGTGGCAAAATGGTAGTATTGCTTGATACCTAGAAAATCCGAAACTACACTGGAGTCAGTCTGGAACTTTTATTTTCTGCAGTGGAGGTATATGTTGATTTACACAAGTCTAACCACAAAATACTACAGTAGCAGCAGTGGCTCGTATTAACCTATTTTTGATCTTAAAAAAAATGAAAATCACTGGGTTTGCTCTCCCTATGACTTCTTCATACCTTTTTGGGGTTTTGTTTTCCTAGCTTTCTGCCATCTTTTCTTTTGTGAGTTTTAGGAATTTTCCCTGCTTTTTGAAAGGTAATAGAATTAGGATTTTCCCATGCAGTTTGACAACTAGATGATGTGAGAGAAAGGGGTTACTTTTAAGCCTCTCTAGAGAAAAGTCTGGCCTCATTCAGCTACTAAACACCATATTTCTAGATCTTTCCAGTACTTAATAATACCTAACTCTGTGAACTAAGATGCAAGCATTTTTATATTTTGCCCATCTTGTGGCTTTATGCTCCAAATAAAGTTTGATGCTGAATTAACAATTAAGGCTGGTGTTGAACAGATTGTACAGAATTTTCCATTCCATCTTTTATTATTATTATTATTCTTCCAAATGACTCAAAAATGACTTATTTGCTGGTCAGGGTTTTTTTTCCAAAAAGGCACCAAGTCAAATTGCATTTGTTTCCCTTACCCTGGGTACAAGAAAAATTCAGTGTGGCCTCATAAATCACATTAATGGCTTCACTAAAAATCCAGCTGGGATAAATTAATACTAAAATAGTTTATCTTTATTAGGAATGGAATTGTTAAAAAATGCTAATACAAAAGCATATTTAAATAATATTTGCAGAACAGAAGCCCAGTTCTGGATGCCCTGTGTGCCTGGATGCATGAAGCTGTGCATCTATATGTGTGGCTTCACTGGCAGTGGGGAACTAACTGCCTGTTGGAATTTTCTGCCCTGGTCTTGGCTCATCTGCAAAAACCTATTGAGAGACTACTGAGTGGGCCATCTGCAGCAGATGCTCCAGAAGGACATTTTGAGGTGTGGTCCATATACTTCTGCGAGTTTAACTATAGGCAATTGATAATGGAGGCTATACTTTTATCTGTATAGAAATGTTTCTCTCTCTAGGACTGATTCCCGTTCTTGAGTTCTTCATGGGCTCATTATTTTGCTCATTTTTGCCTTCTATTTTCTTCTTTCCTTCTGTCCAGTTCCTTTCTCTGTTCTCTGATTTTTAGATTGTTGTGGCCTGTACAACTTTCCCTCTAATTGCTTCTATCAATTGCTTAGTTCATGTCGGTATCAAACTTCTGAGTTTAACTTTGGTAAAAATAAATTGGTTCCCTACCCTGGAAGGGAAAACTGCAATACTAGATAATGAACCTTCACTGGCCACTCAGATTTGACATTCCAATTTTTTTTTTTTTACTTTTTTTTCTAACAGGGACAAGGCTGCTGTTACAAAGACGCCACTGGCAACAGGTACAGTCAAAATGCACAGATTGATTAGTGTTCTCTCCAAAGCCCATTATCTGCTTTGAAGACCAGTTCATTAAAATGTGTCCTGTTTCTACAATACAGAAGCTTGTGAAGGCTGCTAAGGCTGTAAAGAGTAATTTTTTAAACATTCCTGTAGGTCTGTATAAAAGCAGAAAACTTCTCAGCACAAAGTTGAGCTTCCTGAGGTATTCCAGGCTTTGTTAAAAGTAATTTTGTTGTTGTCATTTCCATATGCTGCTGGCATGGAGATCTATTCTTTGGAAAAAATAACTTCCTTAGGAAGTAATAAGCTTATTTAATGAAAATTGCATCCAGATACAGATGTGCACATGCATGTATGCGCATACTTGTACTTAAATGAGTCTTCTGAATCAGTTTTCTTGGTTTAAGCAGGTGCTTTTACATTCTTCCATCCCTAGTGTCTTATAAATATTTCTACAGGATGTAAGTAGATGTGCTTATTTTAATTTAAAGTGGACCAATACAGTCCTCTTTACTGTGGTCATTTAAAAATAGTTTTTTAATATTCCACAAGCAAAACTCTCACTACTGAAATCAGCTAGCTGAAAATTGATTTGCAATTATAAATCTTACATGTGGAACTCAATAGCTCAGATTAAGATACACTAATTACACAGTAACTGCTAAATAAATGGCATATAATTTAGCAATGTGGTCAGGAGTTCAGCTCAGATTTTTGATGTCTCTAATCATAGAGAGACCAGTTCACCAGAGGGTAAAGTGGCAACTTTGATGGTAAAACTGATTATCTGAGAAAGGGTTTAGAACACTAGTCTAACTATTGAATGCATGTAAAGATTTCTTTTATTCCATATTTCTAACTGAATTTTATTCTACTAATTGTCTTTAAAATAATTCGAAAGAGGTCTTTCTTCCTAGTTTTGATTCCAACACATTTTTAATTCTTTCTTCATTTTCACAGATGGCAAGTAATTATATTATTTGTACAGACAAAACTGATGCAGTCTAACATGATGACTCTGGAGAAAGATGATGGAAATTAACTGAAGACTGTCAGTCACATTTTAATTTTAGCAATTAAGTAGTAGATTTGAGCAATTTAAAATGTATTTAAACAATAATGTCAAAAATTGTGGGTTTAGAGGTACTTGGGAACACTCAATACACATGAGAAAATATTTTTAGCAAAAATGGACAGGTGTGTATAATGATAGCAATAAACAAGTAGTTAATTTGAAAACTAAGGAAATTGAAATGAAAACTTAGAACAATTGAAGACAACACTTTGACTAGTCAGAACCAAAAGGAAGTATATCATGCTGAGAACAAAGTATTTAAAATCACATAATTGAAATAGAACAAATAGAAAATATTAATTAGAATGCAACAGAAGATGGGATTTTGCAAAAACCATTTTTGTTCTTTTTTTGAAAAAACAGGGTTAGGTATTCACTTGTTGTGATAAGCAAGTTTCGCTACTACATCAGAACTTGGAGAGATTCTCAAACAAGAACAATTAAAGTGGAATAATTTAAAGTCAACAGAACCCAGTAATTTCCACAGGGTGTTTAGAGAGTTGGAGAAGGAGTGTTAGAAGGAATTAAAATGTGTTCAATTGATCTCAAAAACCATTATTGTTAATGGAAATTCCACTAAAGGAGATTTTACTTGTGGAATCTTAAAATAATGTCTAAGTGCTCCTCTACAATTTTTTACTGCTATTTCTTATGTTTACAGGCATACAAGGGGATAGACTTCTGAAAGGTAAGGAAGATCTTTTGTACTAAATAATCTGAATCTCTTTCTTTACACATCAGTTTCTTTAAAATAAAAAAAAAGGGAAAAAAAAGGGTATTTCTATATAGCCGCATGCAAAATTATGCAGTTAGGTGCTCAATGTGACATCCACACTTAAAGAAGCAGAAAAATCAAGAGTTAAGGGTAGCCAACTCCAAAGGATGCTGGGATGGAGGGGATTTCTCCTCTCACTGTGCTTCCTGCTGCTCTGGTGTGTGAGGCTGAGCAGTTGTCCCAAAGGTGCCACTGTGCACATGGTCACCCACACAAACCCGCAGAGAGCAGTGCTTTCACCAACACTTGGGGAAATCCAAGCGCAAGCAGTTTTGTCCAGTCCTGTTCCTTTTTCCAGCTGGCAAGGACTGACTTTTCCTACCGAAAAACATGCACATCCCCACTCTCTTTATTCATATGGACATAGATGTTCACAGATCCCTCCATGACTTTAAGTCTGTCCAATAACCCTGCAGGATTACCCCTTGCCTGGTTACCAGCTCAGACCCTGACTGTTTCTAGGTGCAGCTCCCATCCTCCGTGCTGGCTGATCCAGCTTGAAGTTTACTCATGAATCACACCTGCACCTGTGCAGAACAGAGAGTAGGCGCACATGAAAACTGGTGAGTAGTGGGGTTTAATAAGAAGATAGGGTAGACTGCAGTGACCGAGTGAAGGGCTTAGACAGACAAGCAGACTGCCCAGCAGCATGTTTACTCACAGACAGACCTGTTTAAACCCTGCTCCATGACATTTTCCTCCCTGATCAACCTTGGTTCCTCCTTTTCCTGAACTTTGTTGCTTCCCCTAAACATCCTGTAATAGATTTTGCACAGTTCCACAGTTCTCTTAAAACATACTGTAAGAAGTCTTGCTTAGTCCCACAAGTCCCCTCAAATGTCCCACCCTAAGTATGCTCTTTCCCATGGGACTCATGATAGTCTCATTTCCCTTGTCTTTCCAGATACAGGATCTGTTGCAACCTCCTCTTTATGGCGATGTTTGTGGGTTTTAGTGACCATCAGTCAGTGACCTGAGAACTCTGTTCTTTGCTACTTTATCTCCTGTTCCACAGGTTTTGTATATCTTGGTTTGATTCATTATTTTCCTGTATCTTTTGATAGTCTTTTATGCCGAATAACTACTAACCACATACTCTCAGAAAACAGATATGCTTCCATTCTGCTTATCCCCACATTAAGGATTAAGAAAAAATTCTAAAATATTGCAAATAACTAGAGGGATGTATGAAAAAATTAACACTAGAACTCAGTTAATTGCTTAAAATTTAAATATAAGTGGATAGACAGAGGAATACCAAGTAAAGATATAAGACAGTCAGTGCAGAGCAGTAGTCCTTAAAGATACAGAGAAGCACTGGAAATGACAGTTTTGACCACATTCCTTCTTATTTTTCCCCTTGTTTTTCCCTCATTGATACACATTTTGTTGTTTGTTTAGATGTTCCTAGCACTAAGTCTGCAGTAGGATTGCTTTGAACTGGGATTGTTGGGATTGTTGGGATTGTTGGGATTGTTGGGATTGTTGGGATTGTTGGGATTCTGCTTGGAAGATTCATTGAAACAACATAGGAATTGCCTCCGAAGAGATAAAGATAATTCTTGATCTTTTTCAGCACAATAAGACTGCCTAGTGAGATCACTGGGATTTCACTGCATTTACTGCTTCTTCTTAATAGACTTGTTGCATTTTTCTTCACTTTTCATGACCTTACTGGCACTGAAATTTTAATATTGAGTTTTTAAGGATGTTAAGTTGTCAGCAATCTACTAAATAGGCTGTAGTTCCCTATAAATAATTGCCTAGATCTGGTTATAGCTCCATTGATCATATACTTAATTTTTTTTTTGGTAGTACCCTCAATGTACCACAAATGTCTTCTCAACCTTCTGTATGGCTTCTGACAGTCAGATTATCAGCATTTTCATAAAATCACTAGTAAAGAGATAGAAATTTCCTTGATTTCAGATAATTTTGCAATTATCTTTATTTTTATAGCCCATGGAAACGACCTCTCTTTCACAGTCTCACGTTAGTATCGGATATGAGTCAGATATTTAATTCCCCAGTTGTACTCCAAGTTTTATTCTCAATGAAATTTTTTCAACATTGACTCTTACTTTTCCAGAGCCCCATCCCACAGTGGAATATTGTAGGGTCTTCAAAAATATTTTCTTTGGTATTGTGGGCTTTTGAGGTTGAATAGCTATTTTTATTTAAGTATGCCATTGTCCTGGTTTCAGCTGGGTTAGAGTTACTTTTCTTCCTAGTAGCTGGCATAGTGCTGTGTTTTGGATTTAGTAGGAGAAGAATGCTGATAACACACTGATGTTTTAGTTGTTGCTAGGTAGTGCTTAGACTAGTCAAGGACTTTCTTTTTCAGCTTCCCATGCTCTGCCAGCTGCACAAGAAGTTGGGAGGGGGCACAGCCCAAGACAGTTGATCCAAATTGACCAAAGGGCTATTCCATACCATATGACATCATGCTCAGTATATAAACTGAGGGGAGTTAGCCGGGGGGCAGCGATCGCTGCTCAGGGACTGGCTGGGTGTCAGTCGGCAGGTGGTGAGCGGTTGCATCACTTGTTTTCTTTTCCCTGGGTTTTGTTTGTCTCTCTTGTTCTCTTTTTCATTACNAATTCTGACTCTTTTCATGGTAGGTGTTTCTGATAACACCAACAGCTGCAGTAAACTTACTCCCATTTCCTTTATCATAGTTTTTCCTGCAAGTTTTGCCTTGGCAACCAGCTTGAAAGTTGCAAAGTGCACATCACAGTCTTGTAACTTTTTCATATTTTTGAAAATTTCAGACATCCCATTTTTCCATTGTCTGTTTCTTTCTCTGTGCCAAGTCTTTTTATTCAGGTAAATACATTACACTAATTTCTTAGCTCCAAAATTTAGATAACTAGAAAAGTGCTTACATTTAGGATTTACTGTTGACTTGTTCAGCTTAGCATTATTTCTCCTGGTAGGTGGGTCTATCATGCCCAGGGAAACATACAAGTCCTTCTACCATGTTAAGGACATGCAGTTTGTAGGAAGGAATCCTCCTTTATTATATACCTTTTATTAAAAGCTGGGACACTAGAATGTTGCAGCTCAAATAGTAGTGTGGGCTTGATGGGCAAATTGGGTTTGAGAGACTGTTATTTGTGCTACAGATAATACAATATAATGGCTCCTTTGGGGCTTTATAATGAAGAATAGTAATGTGTGTCATTTGTCCAAATAAAGAAAGTAAAACTATTTAAAAAATCAGCAATTGTGACTTTTCCATCTGGTTTCAAACATTCTGCAGCACTATAAACACTGAATTAAATTTAGCCCTTAATGCCATCTTAATAGGACAAATCTTATTCATACAACAGCAGTTATCAAAACTCAAGGTGCAGTATGTAATGTTTCCATGCTTCACAACCACAGTTGATATGTGTGGCTATAATTTACATTCCCTTTATAGGTAGAAGGATCCTCTGTTGTCAGTAATCAATATTATTGTTCTACTTTGATTGAAAGGTTTTGGCACAAGTTTTAATGGAAAAAAAGGATCACTAGACATGAACTGCAAAACCAGAGGATGTCTCACAATAACATGTATGAATTTGTCTCTTTTCCATATTGCTCTTTTCTTTTGTTGTAATACATTGAAAATAGACTTTGGATTAAATTAATTCAAACAAGGGAATTAGAATATTCAATATAAGGATTATTAAGTGTCCTGGTTTCAGCTGGGTTAGAGTTACTTTTC
>VYZW01045649.1:1674-14031 GCA_013401315.1 Balaeniceps rex
AGGCAGCTCCCACTTGGTACCAGTGATTATGCCACCTGCATGTCCTCGCCTTTACCTAAACCTGCAGCAAGTCCTCATCTGAACTTTCTTTCTGTCTGACAGTAGAAATGATGACCAGAGTTGCTTTCTTGTAACAAAATCCTACAATAGCTTCAGTGACCAAAATGGGGTAACCCTTTCTACAGATAGGGTCTGCACTGCGTGCTGCACATGGATCAGAGGCCCATTCAATGCTGCACAGGTTGGGGTTCCCAGCATCTAAAGGGCCATACTTTTGTTTATATTATATTCCTTTTGTCTATAGTGTTAGCTGAAATAAGTCACATTTTAATTAATACTTTACAGAGGCTGAGTACCTTTCTTACTGGGATCATAATGACCAACTACTTCCATGTGCAACCTCCACCACCACCACTTAATTTTTTTAATTATTTTTATTTTTTACTGTCTGTCAATCCATAGCCATGGTCCTAAGAATGAGCTGCAAATATACTTCAAAGAATGAATCACAAAGCTTTCATTCTCTTATAGTCATTAGAAGTAAATAAGCATGAAACCCTTACCTACTAAGCTGTGGTTTCATGCTTATTTTTGAAGATAGCAGCTGAAATTTCAACCTCAAGTACAAGAAAACAGAATATACAAGGTCAAATTCATTTCTAGCTTAACCCTAGCACAACTCCAGAACAGTGACATTTTAACTACTGTCAGAAATGAACTGGGCCACCAAGTAGATCCATTCTCAAACACTGCTGCTTACATTTTTGATTGCACTTTCAAAACCTAAAAAATAAAATTATTTTCTTACTGAATGAGTTTTTCCAGTCCTTAATACACTGAGTAATCAAATTTTATAAAGATAAGAAATAAGCTAAAAAGGACAGCTTCAACATACCTGATCACACTGCCACTGAGGACTTGCACAAAGTCTTTCTGCTGTCTGTCTTCCACAGACGCACCGTTGTTTACTGACTCGTGGACAAGGCTGACAATCTCCTGTATGCAATTGTGAAGTGACATTGAGAGTAGGAATTGTGAAAGAATGATGTATCTTAACAATTAAAACAACTATTCCTCTAAAGTTTAAGAAGGCAGGTCTACCTGCGTGACAGGAATTCTCACAAGTGTGTTGTCCACACCGCAACGTTCGTCCACACGGCAGGCAACATGACCATTCCTTGGCACTGCACCTTCGGGGCACTGGTTTAGCTTTCTTACAGTGACAGGTTGTGGAAAGCATCTTTGGGCAAGGTGGACAGGGTCCTAAGCACAGGAAAAAAAAATACCATGTTAATGGCCATTCAGCAAATGCAGCCTTGACTACATTGGTTTATTCTGAGATTTTAAATATAGTCAGCAGATTTTAAGTAAAACTGTGTAACAGCTACATAAATACAGGTCGTACAACCAAGAGATGCAATGGATTTACCTGGATGACAAAGCAGCAAACATTTATGACCGCAAGAAGGTTTGAATTCCCTCTCACATATCTGACCACAGGAGTGAGGTACCAGCCATGGGTCCAGTGTTGGATTCTCCACTTTTCCGCAGTAACAGTAATACCTACTGGGAGTTTCAGACCTTTTGTATTCAAACCTACATTTTGGACTACAACAAGGGAAAAAGGGAGTGAAAAGAAAAGCAATTTTTTGAAGAATTTTTTAAAAAGAAAAGCAGTTTTTGCCATTTCAGCTTCCCAAGATTGTTACCAGGCTACCAATTAACACTTACCACTACTGTAACCAATAACAAGATAATTACATTTATAATATACAATAAAGGTCTTGCTATATGTCAGATTTTACAGTACATTCATTAGAATGCCTAAGGAATTGTTCTAGCATGGCAATCTTTTTTCTTTAAGAATATATACAAAAAAAATTCAGTGTAGCAAGCATACAGAACAATTTTTATGTCAAGTAATACCAAAGGAATGTATGCAACAAAGAGTTAACCTACTTAAACAGAACCAATCAAAAAAAAGATTAAAAAATACATTTCCACCAGTAGCAATTTATAAGCGACGTAAAACAAGATTTAGCGTTGCTTTAAAACTATGCATAATAATTAGAATTTTATCTGAAAGATTTTAGATTGTATCAGTTCATGCATGTTAAGATGCATGCCTTTATTTGTCATCCTTGATGGTGTCAGATATTAAAAAATACATTATTCCTAAAGGTAGATAGGTACCAAAGGTCTGGAACTTGTTAGTGAAATTTTTTCATTATAAACATTATGCTTAAACACAAAACTGGTTTGTGGTAGAATAAGCATTATCAGCTGGAGACGCTGTGAGCCCACAATTTTATACCTTATTTCCTAAGCAAACTCTGAGCTCTCCGAGATCCCACATTAATAGAACGTTTGAATCCACCAGGCACTTTCAACCAAATTTGACAGAGGGTTGTGTCTCAAAGATATTACTACAAGTTTCCACATAAAAGTAGGTGGGCAAATAAAGCATAAAACAAACATGCACAGAGAAACCTTGACTGAACTTTCAGACACAAACCTACTGAAAAAGCAAGCTTCATTATTCATGCAGCCACAATATTCCCCTCTTCTTCATACAATCTCATGTAAAACTGCAAGACTGGCTTTAATGCTTGAGTTACACAGACACTAAAAAAAAAAAATTCCTAAATCTTGCTATTTTAGAAATTTATTTATTTCACAGTGCCTATTTAAAAAGTGACAAATATTTAAAGCCATTCAGAAACAAATATTAGAAGCTGAGACACGACAGATAAGTTACCTTCTCAGAGGTTAAAACAAATTTGATGCAGCAGGTTTTTAATATCACTGTGAAATATTCCTGAATCATGTTAATGAAAACTTAAAAATAATTCAGAAAAACAATAGAAAAGTCAGTCTTCTAAAGTTGGGTTTTGGTTTGGGGTTTTTTTTGGTGTGCATGTCATTTACAAGTACCATTCCTTTCTAAAGTAACTCCAGTTCACATGTGTTTCACAATAAAAGTATCTTTGTAAATGTACCATGAGGAGCTCACCATGGCCAGGGATAATCTTTCTTCCCAAAATCATCATCTGTCAAAGGAGAAGACACAAGGAAAAGGCTGTCCTTGGCCCACTTTTGGATACACACCAGGTGAAATATACAAAAGCATCCACAACAGCTCCAGACCTAAAGAGCAGATATAAATGCCAATTGCTTTATATTAGGTTTCTTTCTAGTTCCACTGATGAACACCCGTAATATCTAAACAAATGCAAGCTTGCTACTTTTTCATTTAAAAAATGGGTTTCCAAAGATAGATTATACCTATTGTTAGATTAATACAGGCAGTTTTACTGTTACAGATTCCTACCTGTAATCTTTTTTTTCTGCTGCTGTGGGGAGTTTTTGCCAAGGCTTATGGAGCCCAAAATACTCATATAATCATAGAAATGTTGATTTAAACACACTGTTGGAGGTCATGTAGCACAACATTGTGCCCAAAGGACTATTGCCAACTTAGCTCAGTTCAGTCACAGCTTTGCCTAGCAAAGTTGGAAAATCCTGAAGGATGGGGACTCCACAACCACCCTGGGCAACCTGCTCCAAGTGTCATACTACCTTCCTAGCACCCAATCTGCACCTCCCAAACCCCAGTTTGTGCCTTTGCCTCTTATTACACCACCTGTCACCACAAAGATGACTTTGGCTTTAGCCATCTTTACAACTCTAAGTAGAGAGAGAGGCTGCAATCCTATCACCCCTTAGCCTCCTCTCTGCTAGACTAAACAAGCCCAGCTCTCCCTCCACCTCTCTCCCTGTCCCATACTCTACTTCTCTAGACATCTTGGTAGTAAGAGTACTAAAAAGGTTTTTTCCCCCTTTCAAACTTTAGGATTTACATACAATGCTAGTAAGAAAAAGATTTGATTAGAAGTGTGGCTTTCAACATAGTGTCTTTCGTTTAAAGAGCAAAAGAGGTATAAACCAGAACAGAATTAAAAGCAAATGTGTTTAAGAGAGAGTTGATTTTGCCAGTATCCTGTCTCTATCACTAAACCTTTATGTTCTTGTTCCCAGCATACTTCCCTCTGTCAGTTCTGGGGTGAAATCACAATCCTTTGCTTAGTATCAGCCTGCTGCTGAAAAGCAATTTAAATAACAGAAATGCAGTTTTATGACTTTGGTACTTTCGACATATTGATATCTTAAATTGTCAGCTTAAAATGACTATAACAATTTGGTAAGAGAAATGCAGCAGAAAATGTAAGTTTTAATGTCTTTAATTTTTTTAATAATTTACGACATTGTTATAAAATTATACTGTGAAAACAAGGAGAATTTCCCCATTAACTTATAGACGACAAAGCCAATGACATAAGTTTCTAAAAGTGCAGTAACTAACTTCCCAAAATTAAAGCTAAACAGAAGACATTAAGTAAACAAACACACTTGGCTAAAATTTTACAGATTCAAGATAACTAACAAACCACTGAGTTATAAAAGAAGACTTCCAAGTTGCCAAATCACCTCACTTCTGCTGAGATGAGATTAACTCTATCAAGAGACACAGAACTTTAAAATAAGCTAAACATATACGCTAAGGTCTGAAAAAATAGGGATTAAATATGTTATGAATTTATACAAAACATTGCATTTCTTTCCAAAAAAAAAAAAAAAGGAAATGACTACAGTTTCATTGGATACTTGTAGTCCATGTATATCCAGCATAAGAAGTTAAAGATTTTCTTCAGTCTTTTTCCTTTAATGTTAAAAATACAGTTGCAAACATGTATTTGATTCAAGTAACTGTAACAGAAACAGGGTTGGGCCTGTCAGCGTCAAAGGGAAGTTGATACGTAACAATAAAAGTGAAAAGGATTTGTCCTGAAATCTCTCCCATGAAAAATGTACCTATATGAAACAAGACAATCTTCTCAGACATGCCACCCTTCTCTTTCACCTGATCAGCATTTGGAGCAGCAAAGTCTATCTTAGCTGCCCTGCTATAAATCTAACAAGTGTATTTCCTAACTTCCTAGTATTTCTTGCTTTGGTGTTTGCTACAACATTGCTTATTGAATACACCGGTGCAAGCACTGGCCTTCCTGCACTTTTTTTTCATCTGCTACTCTCTAGAATTTAAAAATAACTATTTTACATTACGATAACAAACATCTGTCAAAAAATACATATTCTGATTATAAGCTATGTATACATAAGCACTTATTTCTTCAAGTGTTTGAAAAGTCCAAAGATGTCAAATGTTGCATTTAGTACTCTATCATTTTAAAACTATCAATCCCAAGAATTACCTTAGTAATATAATTAAACACAAGTGATTCAGACAGTTATATTTGCTTTATTCTAAAAGACTACTGTAAAATACTTACAGCTTGGTTCCTTTTAACTGAAGCAATGCAGATCAGACATGTCATAGCCCCTGACTGAAAAGCTTCATTCATGTACTGTCTTGTACGTTCCAGTTCGCTTGCATCTCCATCTTTAATGTATAAAGATTTTTAAAGCAATCAGTAATGTTTGATCTGCTATGCTGTACATGTTAAGACTGCTGTAAAAGTATATATTTTTTTTCTCTGAACAGAGGCCAGTCATATATTATTACAAAACCACATCATTAGCAGTGCTTAAGACAGTTTCAAAACTATACCATTGATTCTGCATAAAAAGGCAAGAAGTACTGCCAGCATGCATTGCTGGGAACAAATATTTTTAATACAAGACATCAGAATAAAGTGCTTTCCCTCCAATTATGGAAAAATTCTAATACACAGCCAATAATACAGCATTGTTTATGCTTTCATACTGAAATAAAAGTCAATAAATGAAAAAAATTTACCACTTTGACTAGTGTAAATGGTAAATGTTTTGGCCAAAATCTTTCCTTGTTTTACTTCAGCATCTTCATCATCATCTTCAGAGGAGGAGCTAAATTGGTCTTCAACTAGCTTTTTTGCTGCAGCCTGATTAGCCTTCTTAATTTCATCAAATTTCTTTTGTGAAGATAATTCTATTAAGAGAACAGATTAATGATGATTAATAATGTAATAGTTAATCATAACACCACATTCAGTTCTACATACTTTCAACCGTCCTTTTCTCTAAAGAGCTTGCTGATTTTACTTTTTTACGGTCAGTATGTTGCTACTTTTTCAATACCACATAAGGAGAGATAAATTGTATTTTCTTCTTTACTGTGCATTATGCATAAAATTCACAGCAGGAATTATTATCTGTCAACTACTGCTGACAAATCCAACCAAACATACTAGAATATATGCATCTATAATGCTGCTTTATGAAAAGGATACTTAAAAAAGCCCACACACACAACCCACACAAACACAACGTTGACAGCATGAGGAACAAAAAAAAAAAAATCAGGCAATTCTTGACAAGAGAATTATCGTTATCGTTTTGTTATCATTTGCTGATACTCTACAGGTACCTCTCCCAGCATTTGGTATTTTTTAAATTAGGACTTTTATTGATCTCACTCCATCCAACAAGTCTTTATTGCAATAGTGGGTTCATGCCATTTCACAGCTGGTAACATTAAAAGTGACAGGGTGTTTTAATATGTTTTTTTGCAGTTATTGCATGTGAAATAGAGGAAGATTCTCACATGGAGAAAAAAAAATTATACAACTTAACAGAGTTCATAACAAACCAAAGTGCCTTTAAGGTAACATACCACGGAGATATAAAGGTCTTTAGTAGATCACAGGTCTTAAGTACCTCCTAATTTTCCATATGAGACTACTGCACACAATATATTTACCGGGGTTCCATCAAGTTTAGTTTTAGGGCTTTCCTTAAGAAACTATGCTGCCACTTAAAAGAGCTCAGTATTTGACACTTCTCTACCTGCCAAGTGTTACATGGGTATTAACTTGCACTCAGAGCGACCCCCGTGCATTAGAAAGCCCGCACCTTTCCCAGACCAATGTGGCACACTGACTAGAGTACCTAACGTTTGTCCCTAGCGGGCAGCACTCTCCTGAATATCTCCGATCGTACTGAAAAACAGCTGCTTCATCCTTTACTTCATACTTTACTCTCCTGCTCGAAGGGCACTGACTGTGCGCCCCGGGGAGGACACAGCCCCCGCGCCCCCGGCACTGCCCGAGGCCTCCGCGTTTCCCCCCATAAGGTACCTGCAGGCAGGACACTGCGCATGGCGGAACACTGGCTCGCTACCGCCGAGCGGCGAGGGAGCGGGGCTGGGGCCCGCCGGCCACACGAGTGCCCCCCGCCCGCCTCCCTTCCCCACGACGCCGGGGAGAGCCCCTACCTGGGCATTCGTAGGGGCGCCCCGAAGCCCGGCTGGGCTCCGGGCCACAGCCGGCTCCCCAGCCCGGGAGCCCGCAGCCCCCGGCCGGGCCGGGGTGGGGGGAAGGACACGACACTTACCGCTGGCCCCCTCGCCGCTGATCCCCGCGGCCGCAACGCAGGCACCGCCGCAGGCCCTCGGGACCGGGGGCCGGGCAGCCGCCCCAGCGCGGGCGGCGAGCCCGTCCCCGGGCCTGGCACGGCCCCGGCCCCGGCCGCCCTGGCGCCAGGGCGCCTCCATTTCTCCCCCGCCAGTGAGCAAAGGACGGCGAAAAGAGGCCGACCCCTCCTCACACCCCCGGCTGAAGCCGCCCCGAGGCGAGCTCTCCCGCCCGGCCTGGCCCCTCCGTCCGGAAGCGGCGGCGGAGGCGGCAGGGACACCGGTGAGCTCCCGCGGCGGCGGGACTACAGCTCCCAGCGCTCCCCGCGCGGGTGGGGCGGAAGTGGTGGCTGGGGACTCCAACACCCAGCGTGCACCGGGGCGCCACGCGGCCGCCCTGCCTCGCGCGGCCGGTGATAGCAGCCCGCTGTGGGGAGGATCCGCGCTCCATAATCAGAAAAATGTTTGCTAATGTCCAGGCTGGCATCTCTTTATTGCTTAATGCTTGCATTTCTTTCTGCCTGCCGCTCTGGCCGCAGAAGCAATGGCTTCAGCTCTTTTTTGGGACCCTCACTACAAGAAAGACATGGAGGTGGTGGAGCGTGTCCGGAGAAGGGCAACGAAGCTGGTGAAGGGCCTAGAGCACAGGTCTTACGAGGAGCAGCTGAGGGAACTGGGGTTGTTTAGTCTGGAGAAGAGGAGGCTGAGGGGAGACCTTATCGCCCTCTACAACTACCTGAAAGGAGGTTGTAGCGAGGTGGGTGTTGGTCTCTTCTCCCAAGTAACAAGTGATAGGATGAGAGGCAATGGCCTCAAGTTGTGCCAGGAGAGGTTTAGATTAGATATTAGGAAAAACATCTTCACGGAGAGGGTTGTCAGGTATTGGAACAGGCTGCCCAGGGAAGAGGTCGAGTCCCTGGAGGTATTTAAATACCTCCCTGGAGGTATTTAAAAGATGGTACACAGGTGCTTAGAGTCATGGTTTAGTAGTGGACAGGTACGGTTGGACTCGATCTTAAAGGTCTTTTCCAACCAAATGATTCTATGATTCTATGATTTTCTGGCAGCCATTTCTGCAGCATGTGGCTGTTGGGTGCGTTTTTCTCACAGCTTCTCTTCCTCAGAGTATGAGAGATTCAAAAAGCATGTTTAGACACTTTACTGAAGTAATATCCAGGTTTTACTGCACAGAAATACATATTGAGGAACCTGTGCACCTCCTGAAAAGTTCTGATAAATAAATGCAAGTTGAAATAATTTAAATTTGACTGATATTTTCTGATAGCACTCATGTTCTGTCTTGCTATGCCAGGAGGAAACTCTGCATTTACGGGTTTTTTTTCAGCAAATACATGTTTATAAAAGTTAAATAGTACAAGATTTCAAAAAAAGACACTGAAAAGAGTAAACTACTGGAGGTCAATTCTGGTTTTCTGTTTTATTTTGAAGTGTTTTAAATAACATTTATTCTCAAGAAAGAGGCAGCTAGTGACTACAACTTGTGTCGTAGAATGAAGGATCAATAAAAGAAAAAATATGAACAGTAGATCTCTGCCTTTATTAATTAAAACTCACATCACACATTTCTCTAGTACAAAGTCTTAAACTCTTCAACAAAGGAGAAAAGTGCTTCCTAAGAACCTAGTGAAGTATGACGCAGCCCTATAGGATGCTGCTGCCATATAGATTGCAAATTATATTCATGACCTGAATGGGAAGAATGCTGATGGCAAAGTCCAACATTCACAATATACTTAAATGCCAGAATAGCGCTTGTTCTTGTGTGCACGGATAGAGTCTTCAATGAAATTATGGCATACTCCTTCCCCTCACCAGCACATTATGCCATGTGTCATTCAAAGCGCAGGATCAACAGTGAATGAACAGCCGTTTCATATTTACAGTTATCCTGGTTGCTCCATATATATCCTGTGCATTAATTACTTCATAATATTTAATCCTTGCAGTGAAATCGGGAGTTAGTTATATATCTCTGGCATTTTGGAAACCTGTCAACATTACAAAAAATAAAACCACCAGAAATGAATGCACTTTACAAAAGATCCAATTTATAATATCTCCCTCTTCTTAAGGAGAAGAATAAAAGTATAGAGATATTATCAAGTGATGGTAATGTTTACATATGTTTTTTTTAAGAGTGGCAGTCCAATTGCCCAGGATAATCAAATTGCCCTGAATACAGAATTATCCATTCTTTCCTTGCAGTCCCTTTCTTCACTCCCTGTCATCAAACTTTTCCAACGTTAAGTGGCTGTGATCAAAGTCTACTGAAAATACCCATCTGAAAATACCCAGCTGAGACCACAACTAATAAAACCAATCTTCGCCAATGGAAAAAGACATAAATTAGGGAAAAAAATCCAAGGAAATAATGCTTCTTAAAGCAGCTGAAAACATATCTGACATATGAAACAGTAGATTTTACTATCTCAGTAGTTGTTATGAACAGAAGAAAGAAATACCCTATCAATGAAAAAAATAACCCATTTAGTTGTTGTATTCTTTTCCCAACAGCAGCTACAGAAGACACTGTAGGGAGAGTTTGGCCTCTTTCTGTCATGTCTGCCGCTTGCACTCTGCCAACATCCACAACTGTTACATTAGGGACATAAAAATTTTTAAGCACAGATCTTAAAAACTTGATAGTCCATGTTCAGCAGCCGTATGATTACATGGAGCAGAACAGTCTTCAATATTATGTGTTTGTTAGTATTGTGGAAAGAACAGCTAGATTTTGAGCCATCCATATTTGTCATACCAATGCTTGCAAAAAGTTGTATTTTGTCCCCTCGCTATTCCAGCCTTTGCATGTAATATCCAAAAAAAGGACCATTTAAAACTGCCACTTAAATTTCAAGAAATCAGCCAAGGTGGACCCAATGAAGTAATAATGCTTTCCAAATATTACAGCCTTCAGTACTTGCATCTGCTTTGTAGATATACCTAATTCTTTATATAATATCCCATACTTAATTAATCTTCTGTTAATCAACAGATATTAAAATGTGTTTTTTTATACACAAATTTAATATCATGGTTCATGCCTATATTGACTTCAAATAATATAATTGTTACCAAACCTTTCCTTCTTTCAACAAGTAGACACGAAGAAATTATTTTAAAATAGTCAGCAAAACTTTCAGTATTTGCCAGTGTATGACTGTGTATAGATTGAATGCATTTGTGGTAGAGCGGTGTTACATAAAGAATATATAACACATTAGCAGATAATGTTTGTGCGAGAGCAAGGTGTTATCTTCCATCCTCATTCTTGATTCTTCTTTTTCTTTCCAAAACCTGCCAAATATGTGCTGCTTGTAGGAAATTAGTGACATTACCCCAACAAATAATTTTTTATAATTAATAGTCAGGTCCTACAAAGATTAGAAATTAATGTATTCAGCCCCATGCAGGATTTGACCCTAAGTCTTATTGGCAACCTCCAGTGTTTTATTCCGCTTTTGACACTCCCGGTTTATCTGTGGATGGATCTCCTTCTTCTAAGTCTGCGAATTCTTGCTCTATAACTGGCTTCAATATTTTCTCGATTTGTGTGAGTCTTTTTTTTAGTTTCTGTTGTGCAGCTTCATACTCAGCCAACAACCTGGCAAACCTTGTTTGTAATCTGTCCATCGTTCTTTCCATGTAGGTGACCTTCTCTTCCAGATCTTTAGGATCATTTCCTAAATTTGCAACTTCAATGTCCAGCAACCCATCTTTCATTAGGATTTGCTTGCCTTTTTCTTCCAGCATAGCCTTTGCATCTGGATACTCTGTTAAAGCCTCCATGAGATCATCTTTAGACAGACAAAACAAGTCTGAGTATCCAATACTTCTAATATTGGCTGTTCTTCGATTGCCCGCTTTGCTACCTTTGATATTAAGAATGCTGATTTCTCCAAAATAGCTGCCATCACTTAGGACCACAAATTGGGTAATTCCATCATCGGCGACTACTGCCAGCTTGCCTTCTTTGATAATGTACATCTCTCGTCCAATATCTCCTTTTCTACAAATATAATCTCCAGGACTGTATACTTGTGGCTGGAGTTTCAAAACCAGTTCAACCAACAGACCAGCTTCACAGTCCGCAAAAATCCGAACTTTTTTTAGTGTTTCCAGGTGAACATTGATTGCAATCTCTGCTCTTAGTTTATCTGGCAGATACTTCAAGACTTCCCTTTCATCCACAGCCTTTTTGTTTGTCCACAGGTAGTCAAACCACTTTATAACTCTTTTTTCCATGTCTTTACTCACATTCCGAAAGTGCATATACTGCTTGATAGCATCAATCCTTGCTTGAAACTCTGCCCTGGCAGCATTCATGTTGGAGATCATAGATCCCACATTACCAACAATGGTAGCGAAAATCAATACTCCAACCAAGAAGTCAATGACCACAAAGAAATACTCAGAATCTCTTACAGGAGGGGGTGTTTCACCGATAGTAGTCAGGGTCAGTGTTGACCAGTAGAGACTGTAGACATACTTTCTAGTCAGACGGGCAAACTCAGGATCGGAGGTGTTGGGGTAGACCCATGTGTCGGCTCCAAATCCAATGGCTTTCGAGATCGAGTAGTACACACAGGCATTCCAGTGAATAATAATCACAATGTACATGACAAGGTTAGAGATCCTGAAGATATTTGGGTAGTTTGTCCTCGTTTCTGTTCGCTGGAAGAATTCAAACATCCGAGCTACTCTGAGTAGTCTGTTTATTCTTAATTCTGGGTAATTCAGTCCTAACTTAAAGTATAAGAGATCAGTTGGTATGATTGACAGAAAATCTAATTTGAATTGAAAAGATGTCTTATATTTCTCTCGAAGCTTTTGTTCTTCTTTCACCAGAAGAACAAAAGCTTCGAGAGAAATATAAGACATCTTTTCAATTCAAATTAGATTTTCTGAAAAGATGTCTTAAATTT
>VYZW01045649.1:39162-125864 GCA_013401315.1 Balaeniceps rex
AGTCAATGAAACTCTCAAGCGATGTTCATCATCAAAGTATCATGAATTGCAGACTCAGCCCACCTGTGTCTACCAGAATGCTCCTCTTTTCTGCAATGGTCTGGAAAACTGTCTGTAAGGCCAGTTAAGTGTGGGTCACTCCTCTGTGCCAGCTGTTGGTAGTAATGAATGAAAATGTTCAATAATTAACGTGACAGACAGAAACCTGATGGTGATTCTATGTCAGGCAATGAACATCCTTGTCCTTTTTTTATGCAGCATCTCCCACTGGAGAATTTTAGCAGAAAAGAATGGTCTTTGTAAGCTATGTTTACAAAGTGCAATTTTCCCATCATGGTAAAAGACAGTCCTCGCTGAAGTGACAAGCACTCTGCTATTATCTTAGTGATGGCCTTAATATTTCAGGCTTGCTTTATATTTTTATAATTTATTGCCAAGCAAACTTGTAGATAGTCTACCTGAAGGATATTCATTGGAAATATGATATGAAGAAAATATTGTGTAACCTTTTTAGCTTTGAATATAAATTTTTATGCAAGTTTTTTTCATTTTTGATGACTTACCAATGAATCTCAAATAGAAGTCACCAAAAAATTTATGAAGTGTGGTTCTTGGTAACCATTCTCCTTCAAAATCCACTTTTTAACAGTGAAGTCTTAGCTCTTCTACTACAGGAGTCCTGAATGGATTGCAAATCCCTGGATGTGCATGTACTTTTTATTTCAAAACTATGAAGTTACATTTTAAGAAAAAGCAAATTCATTAGAGGCCTGAATACAGTTACTGTTGGCTTAAAAAACTGCATGAAGTAAAAGAATAGATTATTCAAAGGCGGAAGAAAACTAGAATGTGCATTTAAGAATTTCCACTCTGTTTTATACTACTTTGAGGCTTAAGAAGAGCCTTCACTTATTTCCGTACTTCTTCCTAATATTGCCATCTATTCATCAAAACCCATTTAAGCTTTTCAAAATTTTTTCTCATTTTCCAGAAAGATACCATTGTTTCTTAATAGCAAAACAGTCCTGTTATTTTATATTCCATTATAAAAGCAAAATCCTTTTTCCAGTCCGTGCGCTATTTCTAAAAATACTAGGTAAAGGAAGGGCTGTAAGCAGGGGGTGAGAAACATCAAAAGATCTTTTGTTTTAGTTTGGCCTTTTCATCTTTTCTAAACATGAGTATTCACCCCTATTAGATGTTTCAGCTATTAATCTACAGTAGGCCTTGAAGATTAGTATCTGTATCACAGTATGCTCCTCAGTTGTGGTCACTGATCTTTATCGCACAAAAACAGCTTGCACAGTCCATGGTTTACTCATTACAATCCCCTTTGTTGCCACTTTGTGAGCAAGAAAGTAGCTTCAGCAATCAATCAGATGTGTGGGTCATGACGAGCTCATCGGAAATGTAGTAGTATATATATCCAATTATATTATATATATCCAATTCTTGGGGTTTTAAGTGTGAGTCCAGAACCTTTGCCAGAGGATGCTAGTATTTCAACAATTACAATTTTATTTTAATCAACTGAGATTTATATGCCAAGCAGAACCTCCTCCTGAAGCAGGCTGTATATTCTCTAGCATGCGAAGAGCGTAGTAAAGGTGGACACTTTGGATGCATAACGAGTTGTTCCATGAAAGAAAGCTCATAATTTTCTTTACAGTTTACCTTTTAACAAAAACTTGCATTGCTTTTCACTGTGAATTACTCATACAAGTTAAAGAATAACTGAAGAAAATACTGATTGACCCTAAAAAGAGAAAAAGAGATTCTTTTGCATAGCTGGTGGCCCCTCTATTTGCTTATACAGTCATCACTGTGGTGTGACCAAATGGGTTATTTGTATGAAAAAGCAACCAGTCCAAATCTTTAATGGATGTGTGCTGGCATATTTTTAAGATATGTAGTGATACTTTCTTTGAGAAGAGTCTGGACTCTTTTATACCAAGTCTTGACTCTTTTTATACCAACTCCTGGCAGTCAATTAACTTGTACCAAGCAAAGATTTTTCTACTGGACCTGTATATCTGCTTTTATACATAAATAATACCTACTAGAAAAATAACGTTATTTTCTTATGTCAGAAAACCAAAGTTAATGCTTATTTTCATGGGGTACAGGAAGTCTATCATGTTAAGAAGTGAATTATTGATTATCTTTTTGTATAAAAAACATTTCCTATAAGAGATTTTTTTTTTAAATGTTTATATTTAGTTATTAATTTGGAATAATTTCAATTTTTAGTGAATTTATGCTAATATTTCTCTTGTAAGAAATTATTCATAGATTATGTACTAAATGATTTGTGTTTTTTAAACAAGGGATAAAAAGGAGTGTAATTCATATTTCTGGTAAGGATTTAAACGCTATCTGATAGATCCAAAGCGAATAATCTTGGCTTTAGCAGCTGGTCCTATGCACACATAAGTGGATTCTAGGTGAAGAAGGTCTGGCTGATGTCCTTACAGTTCACATGGATCTGACCTGATCATGACCTTCTTTCAGTAGCTTTGGCTTTTACTAGTTTTTCTGATAGGAAAGACAACTTTCTACTCCCCTAGAAGAGCCACGTGTGAAACTACTATATATTCACCTTGAGCTAAAAAGTCTGTAATCATGTGATGGAACTGGACGGAAGAGTATGGGGAGATCAAGAGGTTTTGGCTTCTGTAACAGAATTACCCAATTTGTCCAGATGTGTTATATTTACCCTGGTGTTCTGTAGAAAGCATTGGCAAGGAACATTTAATGCTGATGATTAGTAGTCAGAAGACATGGGTTTTGAGGGACAAAAATAATGGGCAAGTGAAAATGCCCTCCCTTTTAAACTAGGGAAGAAAAC
Source organism: Balaeniceps rex (assembly GCA_013401315.1). Classification (NCBI taxonomy): domain Eukaryota; kingdom Metazoa; phylum Chordata; class Aves; order Pelecaniformes; family Balaenicipitidae; genus Balaeniceps; species Balaeniceps rex. The sequence continues at coordinate 42,011 of VYZW01045649.1, forward strand.
CCAAGATCTCTTTCTCATGGCTAGTCTCAATGGAGAGTATTTCAGTGAGTCGTCAGGTTTTCCAGGCAGTGAAATGGAGGATATTATCTAAAGTAATTTGAAGTATTTAGAAAGCAGGGGGAATGGTTAAGAACTAGAACAAAGAAAACCTCAGAGGCAATACATTGCTAACCAAATTATGGCTTTTAAATGCTGATACAAAACAAATCTTGGCAGCTACTCATTACTACCGTACCTCAGGACAAATTAATGGACAATTAAATTCATTACATAGCTGTGCTGATTAAATGTAGGTAGGTCAAGAAGACTTGGATAAGTTAAATAATCTGCAGGGAATTTGGAAGGAAGTACATAGGTTATTAGTTTCTATAGAAACCTTTTCTACCATCTTCCTTTACTTGCCTTCCTAGCCACACTTAAAACAGCCATGCTATAAAAAAATTTCATCCCAAAGAGTACTGATACAAAACTTCAACCTGTTTACACATTATGGTTGCATCCTGGAACTATATGGGGAATTACATACTCCTAGCAAATGCCATTCTCTTACTGTTTCAATTCCAGCAAAACAAAACTGGCAAGTGTGTTAGAAAATACTGTTTTAGCAGAGCTGGCTTCCCATAGCTGACTCCTTTCTGGCAGGTTTTAAAGTGGTGCCGAGGTTCAGAATGGGATGGGGAGGCTGAGCGGGAGCCATGCTGGTGGTGCGGGAGGGAGCAGTGATGCTTGGTGATGTGCATTACTGTGTCTGCAAGGCCTCCCTGTTTGTGAAACTTTATAGAGGGGATAAAAAGGTTGGTCTGAAAACCAAATGGCACTGGAGATAAACATCACCAGACTCGTACACACAAGTAATTTACCTCCATTGCTCGTCGGGAGTACTTTTGACGAGGGAAGTATTTTCATTTTCTGAAAATACATTCCAGTTTGTCAACAGTGCAGCTTTTTTTATAGAGAAGAGATTTATCTGAAGTGGCTGGTGCACAGAGGCTGGGGATTCTACCTTTTTGTTCCATAATACTGACTTGCTGGAAGTTTTCTGATGTTTGGTCAGGAATCAACCAAATTTTTATAAATGCTGGGCATTCATACAGCCTTTGACTAGACATTCACTGTATGAGGGTGGTATAGTGTCTCCTTTACTGCTTTTCCAGGTGTCTCTTTTATCGCACAAAGATTTTTAAAAAAACAGCTAACAGACATCTGTTTGCCCACATACGCCTCCTTATGTTCAGTGTCATGGGTGGTATTCACTGTTCACCCGTATAAGTACTTTCATTTTTGCCTGTTTGTATATGGTTAGAATCTGAGCTAAGCTCAGAGACACCATGAGGACAAAGGTGGCCTACTTAGTCTTTATTTATGGGTGTAGCTGCTCTGGTAAGTAACTACACGGTAGATACCTGACCTTTGTCCTGTAGACCTTTCTTGTTGCTGATTAAGCACTGGTTTCACTGACTCTGAAGCACATTCTAATGCTTTTTCATTTATTTACTGTCAGCCTGATGATAGCAGCTGTTAAATTTATCTGCGTCAGAGTGTTAATAACAGCCTACTCATAGTTTTCCCAAAGCAGCCTACAGAAAGATTATATTGAGAAGTTGAAAGCTTGGTAGGCAAGCATTATTGGCTCTGTGTATTAGACCAGCATGTTTCAAGGATTGATGCATATTCACCATGGGACAACTCAGTGAAACAAGCATAAGCAGGGTGCTTTGAGTACATAAACCTATTGGAGCTTTTTATTGCACGGTACTGTAGTGTATTACCTATTAACTTGCAGTAATAAATGTGGCAAAACCAGTTTTACAAGAGCTATTAAAAAAGATGCCTCATACATTATTCAAAGTCCCCATGTACTTTTATACTGCAGAGACAGTTTGAATTTCGCATTTGTAGCACATCATCTGCTGAAAAGCCTTGTACTTCTGCGGCCTGGGCGTAAGGTTGTGGTAAGCTCAGTGTGTGGTACTGTGTTGTATAGCTCTGTATTTAGTCATAGGTGTGATAAGGAACTGAATGCTCGTAAATGAGTTGATTATAAAAGTAAACAGTGACATCAGTTGGTGGCAATTCTTCTAGCAGATTTTATGAAACGATAGGGATATCATGCTTCACTTGAAGCAGAAATGCCTTAAAAGTGTGTTTGAAGGTATTCCCAAATGTTCAAACAATAGGATTAAGAACTTCCTTTCCCAAGGGATGATAACTATCAAAATACTATTGCAGTAAAGGTGAGTAATTAATGCCAGGAAAGGATGTGACCCAAAGGTGCCATCATCTTCTGGAAATTCAAAACTTGGGATGATTGATATATTTCATTTTATTGTTGCAGTTATTTTTTAAATTTGGAAAGGAAAAATTAAGTTGTGCAGAACTCATTCTTCAGCTAGTGGGTTTTAAGTATTTTGTCTACAAAGTGCTATAAAAAGAAATATTATAATGTATTTACCTATAAATAATTCCCAATGCAATCACATGTTTTTAAAAAACTATTTATTTGTAATGGTCTGACTCTATTCTATATTAAACAATTATTAACTTCATCTGCCTTTTCTTTTCTATAATATATTTCTATTGACCAAAATTGAGATTTAAAATTAAAAGTGAATAATAACATAACGAGTAGGGTTACAGACATCGCCCATGTCAGGTATCGTAGGATCCATCTGAGCTAGACTAATTCAAAGCACTTTATTTTACTGTCAGGTTCCAGCTTTAACTTGTCCATTAACCATTCTGGGCACTTGCAAGGGGAGGACTAAGGCAAGCGTGGGCGTTTGAGTAGGCAGCAGCAGGCGACGAGTGGGAGGCAATACTGGAAAATTCAGGGAGAGGTTTGGATAAGATAATCCTTACTCTCCTCCTTTTACACAGAATTGGTAGAGAAGGTGCCTTGACCTGTGATGTAGGTTTAAAATGCTTCAGGGATGCTCAGTCTTTCCAGCTGCTCAGATGTGTCTTGGGAGCTGCTAAGTGACAACTGCTCCCTTTGCTCCCTTTTCCCCCTTTGCCTGTCTTTATCCACAGCAGTGGGTATGGGCACACGCGTGGGCGCCGCTCTGGCGGTTGGTTGTTAGCTTCCTGACCCTTCTGAAACACTGCTCCATTTCTTCAGTGCTGGATGCTTTGCAACAAAAGGGCTTGCCTTTAAACATGACCTAGCTAGAGCTTTATCAGAGGTTCTTCCATCATTTTTGCTGCTGCCAATCAGTACTCCTCAGTGCATGAGTCATATTAAGTACCAAATAATTTAATAATACTGTTACAGGAATTAGTGTAGCTCTGACAAAAGGAATAAATAAAAAGGCCTATAAGGTGAGTAAGCTTGGTTACTTCTTTCCAGACAGATTTTTCTCCCTAATCATGACAACAAAGCCTTGAGAGTCCCGAACCAATCTCCTGAGGTATCTTTCTCAACTGAGTAAAAATTAGGCCAAGCCTGAACAGCTGCTTCAATATGTAGGATGCTGGTACTGCAGTTTAAGTGAAGACTGCTGTAAAAGGCTGAGGTTTTCTGTATCAGCTGCATTATTGACATGCTTAATGCTAACCTTTCAGTAAATACATTCGTGTAAAATCTCCGATTATCCCATCTCTGTTATATCTGTGAGGGTCTCTATTAACTCTGCAAAAGTAGGACGTCCTTCAGGTTTCTGAAAAGAAAAGCAGAGGATAAATTTATATTAGCAGATTGATTAATTATAGTACCAGACTTCAGAAGATGGTTACAAGCACCTATGAGGTACCACTTAAAAATTACATTTTATTTTATCAATACAGAATAAAAGATCGAGTTTATCATTTGAAGGAAAAAAATAATCTGTTCTTCATGACACCAGCAGCAGGAGCACAGCCACTTTTCAAGGTGTTCCTAAAATTTCTTTATATTCTTTTCAATTCTGGACCAGAATTCCTATAGGATTTATCCCCTGCAACGGGTCACTGGAAAGCACTACGTCTCAGGAAACCATGATACTCAGGAATGTTTCCTGGGCTGTTGAAAAAGGATCTTCGCTGTTGTATCATTTGATGTATTGCAGCTCAGCATGGAACGTGACGGCAGACAAGAGAAGAGAGAACTTCTTCCCCGTCCTCTCTCTGCTGGCTGGCATCCCGATGGACGTTTGCAGTAAGCCAGCAAGCTAGATGCAGTTTAGATTTCAGTCTCTAAACCTTTTTTTACTCACAGTCTAAAAATTTCATACAGAGTTAAAAGATGGGCAAGAAAGGAGAGTTAGGATAAAGGAGACAGTAGTAGCAACAAGGTTCCCCAGATACTCTCAGTGTATGCCTGCTTATTTAGATGAAAGCATTGCACACAGAGCTCTTCTGAAAGTACCTTTTATCTAAAATTAAAGATTCATTTCCTGTAGACACTAGAGAAGGAGGGACCTTAAGGGATTACTCAGATGGAGGAGTTGATGAAATCAATGTTTTGATACCAATATAGAAAGAAATAGGTGCTGGAGAAACGGAGAAGTACTAAACATCAAGTACTAAATCAGTGGCGCAGCCTAGGAGCTGTAGTGATGTACAGAGGTACTGATGTACACCTGAAAAACGGGGTTTAAAATCCGCATTTAGTGGGCATACCCACTTTGTATATGAATGTGTTAAGGTTATTATTCAGAGCAGAGCTAGAGAAAGCTACGCATGATACAGAGGTGTGAAAAAGATATTACATTTGATGCAGTAGAGAAGCAAGATAATAGTGGCATATTCAAAACCAGGGATGATCTAGACCTATTGTCCTCATGATGTGCTTTATATTTATTAGATGCAACAGTCAAAAGAAACAGAGGCTTGTAAACCTAAGTGTGATTTGTGAAAAGCATAGTGAGAGATACTGAGGATGCCACAGATGTGAAATAAGGATTTAATGCCTCATTTTTTTAAGATTGCTTTTAGATCCACGTTATGAATTAATAATAAATATCACAGGAAAAAAAGGGCAACAAACCTCATGCCAGCAGCTGTACATGACTTTGTACACAGTATGTGATGCCAAATGTGGTCGATAAAGTCGGTTACCCTGAGAAATCTCACGGACAACTTCAGAATTTGACTTACTTTCAAAAGGCATTTTGCCTTCTGTGAAAACTTCCCACATGAGTACACCTAGAATTGAACCAAAATATTTAGGACAAAACAAAAACCCCAAACCCACAAGCTATTTAACAACATTAAAGCACAAAAGCACAAAAACCACTTTTGGGTTTTTTGTGTATTGCATGCAAACATGGGCGACGTGAGCTGGATGAAGACAGACTACCAAAAACATTTTCAACTGATACAATTCTGCTCTCTTTTAAGTCAGCTAAGATGGTGGTCCATGAAGCTGAGATGAATATACATTTGGCTAATGGAGACGTACCAAGAATGCACATTTCAGTCAAAATCTAATATTTAGGCACAGAGCCTTTCTATTAAAAAAAATACTCATCTAATATAGGCAAAATTTGAAAAATGGGAAGGACTCAAGCTTAAGATAGGTAGTATCAGTAAAACGTCACACTTTCTTAAATCACATCAGTAGTTTTAGGGAAGCACAGTATGTTGCACATTAACCTAATCAACTCACCAAATGACCAGACATCTGATTTGCTGCTATATTTTTTGAAATGAAAGACTTCAGGAGATGACCATTTGATTGGAAACTTGGCACCTGAAGAGCTGATATATTCATCATCAATGACATACCTAAAGAATATGAGGAAACAGCATATATTTTAATGACAGTTAAGTGGCAAGCAGCTCTGGCAACATTTCCACAGATGGTTCCATAAAAATTCCATAAAAATACAGTGTCAATTTAGAAAAGAAGAAATGGTATCACTAATTTAATATAAAATGCACACAGATACCCACACTGGAAGCTATGCACTTAAAGAGATTTCTGTTTAAATGAATGATTTGAATTGTTCATGAGAAGTATATCAGAATAAAACATTTCAATATGCTCTGTAAGACTGAAAGGATGGTTGCTATTGCCATCTTCTGGGTATATATAGGTAGGAAAGATCCCTACGCCATGGGCAGGAAAACCAGCAGCAATAAATAATTATTTTCTCTTTTTAAAAGAGTCCACCTTTTCAACCACTTGTACCCAAACACTACTGGCAGAGGGCTACACTTCATAACTGGTGGGTGGAATACATTGCCATCACAGATGCTATTTCTGGCATGTTGTTACAAAAGCAACACAGGAAGAAACGTTCATCACATACAAGGCAATAGCTCTTGCAGGTGTACCGGGAAAGTAATTTTCTTTGCCCAAGCTTATAGGAGCTGACCTCCCAGTTAAGATCAAATTATGTGCCCGATGCAGGCATTTATAGGGCAACATTTTAAAAGGCTATTAGACTGATCCCTACCTACATACAAGCTCTGTGCACATTTTCCCAGTATTAGTGTTCCTGAGCAGACAACAGATGTGCACTGTACAACATTTGTTCTCATGGAAGGCATAATGCAAAGGCAACTTTTAAAACACCTTTTAAAGGAGGTCACATTAAGAGAAATCATCTCTTTGTCTCCCTTTCTTATTTTGGTCCAGGAACAGAAAGATGAGAGGTTATTGGATAAGGAACATATGAAATAACAGTACAAAATAACCAGTAGTGGCAGATATGTGAGCTCTGAATAATAAGACTGTGATCCCATCACCTCTCCATGGTCTCCCCGGGAGAGTGTGTGCCTGTCCTAGAGCCACACCACTGATCTCCACTTTTTGGCAGCACTGAGCCATTCAGGTCCATTATTCTCAGAGTGGACCCTGACAGCCATTTGGTCTCTTACTGTGTTTTCTGGTGCATTTGGATGAGTCCAGACCCCTGATACTGACCTACCCTTTTGTGGAGCGGTGCAACCAGTGGGCACTGCCATGGTATAGGACAGCCTTTTGAAAAACAAGTATTTAGTTATGAACTGCTGGGGTGTTGTAATCCTTAGGTTAGAAATAGGAGGCAAAGCCTAAAGGAAAGGTAAGCAGCACGGCTGTGCTGATCTAATGACTTGCAGCCACAGGGTGAATGTCACCACCTCCTGCTCAGAGCCACGCACTGCACTTCAAGCTCATCTGCCTCCAAAGCGAGCCGATTCAGTCTATTATTCCAGCAGAAAAACCAGGCAGTAAAACACAGAAGCGGAGAGCTTTGTGCTGGGCTTGCAAGGGGAAGGAAGGAAGGAGCGAGACAACCGCTTTGGGTAACAGTCCGTCATTCAGTCAGCTCAGCTATAAAATACAGCACATCCTCTGGGGGAAGTCTGTGAGGGCAGAGCTACGTTTCTCTGGCCTGTGCTTGTCAGAGTGCATTTTGCTCTCTTTCTCCATGTTTGGCTGGTCCTGTCATTAAGCAGAAAAACCACTTCCCTGGTAGAGCAGCACACATCACACTTCCTGCCCGCCCTGCCGGTCCTCCCTGCCTCCTGCCTGACGTACTCACCCGCTGCTGCCTCTAAAGGTCAGCACCAGCGCCCGGATCTGTCCCTAGGGACTTTCTGTCCTCCCTGCTGCTCAGAAAAGCTGGGGAACTTGTTTCTTCAAGCTTCTGGCATCCCTGTGCACGCTGGGTATTTCTCTGTCTGTGAACTACTTCTGAAGTTTGTTTACTTGTCTAACACTCACCAATAGCAAGAGGAGGACACAACATCCAGTTCCTGGTACAACAGTTAAACAACATTGTAATTTCCATCAGAATTCAAAAATTGACAGCAGTGGGATTCCCCAAATCAGCGAAGCAAACAGTGAGGTTAACTCAAGGTCATGCTGCAGCTGACTGAGAATAGGTACTCACTAAACCTGCATCAATGGGCTCGTACCTTGCCATGCCAAAGTCGGATACTTTAACGATGTGCTCAGCGTTGACTAAACAGTTTCTTGCAGCCTGGGCAAAATGAGAGAACCATATCTGAAATCTATGCTAAAGCATTTTAAGAAAAATACAACATCTGATTATTTTTGTTTCAGCTCATACTGTTTATATTCTAAAAGGAGATGAGCATCTTGCTCAAAAATATAAGCAAATTTCTGGCTCTGAGTCAATGAACATATTTCACTACTGTGTAGTTACACATCCATAGCATATATCACCTTAAATGCTTGTAGTATGAGTTGCAATATTTTGACATATTCCTGCATGGTGAAAGAAATTTTAAGCTTCAGAGTCTAGTTATCCAACAGGTATTTCCCTGAATGCTAGCGTTAGGACACTCAACGTGATTTTTTAAAAACGTTTTGTGACTTTCTCAGTACAGAAATCAGGAACTCCTTGGAAATTTTCAAGATTTTACATTTCTTCAGGCAACTAGGGAGGAGAGCAGGAAGATTTCCTCTCTGCATCCAGATGTGAGCACTGAACAAAAAGCAGAGAGTAAGGAAACAAGCTCTTCTCCTGTGGTTCCCTGTGTATGAGAAGTAGGGCAGAAAAGCCACCCAGATATCCCAGCATCAAGGTAAGTCAGTAGGGAGCAGAAAAAATGTAGATAGAAAAAGATTTTTGTTTAAAAAGAAAATCCTCATTGTTGCTGACCTTTTGTCTTGCTCTGATTTTGGTTGTGTTGTGATCACTGCATGATACTCTTGTATTGGGATGTCCTAACACCATCCTGCTCCATGCTAATATCCCAATTGTCTCTGACTTCTCTCGATTATCAAGTAGTTTTTCCAGCTGTCCACAGACAAAAGAACAGCTGAAAAGTTTTGGTTTACAAGCAGGAAAACACTATTGGCTTATTAGATCCTGCAGGGCTGAAGTCTTACAGGACATATTAGTGTCCCATAAAATGCAGTGGCATGTTCTGTACTGCCAATATTTACCAAGAACTTCAGAAAGCCTATTGTACTTACTAAATCACGGTGAATAAAGCTATTTCTTTCCAGGTATTCCATCCCTTCGCACACATCCTGGCACATGCTCAGCAGCACATCTCTGCCAAGTTTCCCTCGCCTTTGCCGAAGGTAATTGAGCAGGCAGCCGTTTTCCATGAATTCAGTCACAACGTAGAGAGGCTTGTGGTGTGTGCACACTCCATAAAGCTGGACCAGCTTCGGGTGGGAGAGTTTCCTGTTTAAAATCACATTTTAGACAGGCTAGTATTTGTCCTTGGCAGGTAACTAGACCTTTGATTCTCATGATGGTTTTGAAAAATATTTTCAGTACTTGATAAACAGTATTCAATTCAACTGGTCTCAGAGTTGTCCCACTATCTAACACATATCTGCCTACAATTTCCTCCAAAAAGTGCACTCTTTGAATTCATAATTGTTCATCAGTTATAGAAATGCAGCAAATGCAAAGCTTGATAATGTGAATTGTAAAGGCCTAGTTATGCCTGGCTTTCAGGAAGGGGACATGACCCTGCAAGGGTTCTTCTCTTCTGGGCTGTGCCAAGACCTGGTCTGGATACTTCCCTAATTTACAAAAATAGCAGAAATGGTAATATAGTTTCTCAAAAGCTTTAGTTAGGTGTGAGCTCTGCCAGTGGTCCTAGAGGCACTGAATTATGGATGAAAGAATAGTTGTAGGAGCACATTTATTTATCAGCACATATCAATGTCAACTGTCAGATATAATAGCTTTTGTACTTACATCATCACTTTGGCCTCCTCGATGAAATCATCTTCAGACATTGCACCTTCATTGATTGTTTTGATGGCAACCTTGATGGTTGCTTTCCATTTACCCAGCTGAACGACTCCAAACTGCCCACGCCCAAGTTCTTTCATGAACGTCAGTTCAGATGGGTTTAATTCCCACTCCTCTATAAAAGCAACCCAATACGTTACAACAGTCAGGTCAGCTTTCCTGAGCCAGCTCCAGGGACATGCCTTCCTATTTGCAGTTAATACATGCAGCAAAGCATCACAATTGTTCATCAGCTATAGCAGGAGTTTTAAATATCTGAAAATTTCCACATGCTCATGTATGTTTATATGTGAATGTTGTTTTACAGCTTGTAGAATGTGATTAGTGTTTAAATTGCTTAATGGAGGAATGTCTGAGGCTTGAAGATAACACAAGTGTTTGGCTTTGATTACATATGAGAACTTTTTTGGCATTATCATACGCGATGTTGAACTCTGAACCAGTTCTGGATGGATAGTATTGCTACAGAAACAGTAACTGGCTGCCTCTATCATAATAACAACAATAGTTCTGCCCTTCAGAAATATTAAGCCTTGAGATCAATGGGAACATTCACAGGAAAGATACATGATTTTGGAGGTTCCTATCATCAGCCAGATGATATGAACTTCCTGATCTATATACACAAAACTGGCATTTATTGCTTGTTTTCTAATACTGTGTAAGATTTCATTCTTATTTCTAAAACTTGCAGAAATGACAAGGAAAATCTTGCCCATAAATAATATTCATTTCAATTTCCTAAGCATTTCAATAAATCAGCCTTTGAAAAGCTATTAAATGTATATTTGAGTCTTAGGCCCGCTTATAAAAGTCCAGATATCTCTGAAATGCACTGGCGGTTGTAACAGAAACACAACAGTCACTGAACAGAATGACTTGAGTCAGATGTCTCATTTGGCACTGACGCCTTACAAGGAAATGAGTGTCTGTTTCTGGTGAATGTGCGGTTGCTTATGTGCTTCTTATTACTGGGAAATTTCACAGATACAACTTAATTATTGGCTGGGTGAATGTGATCTAAATTCTTGCCTAGGCAGATGTAATCTCCACCAAAAGAAGATAAAAAATTTACCATAACTAAATCCTGCTGTTGCTGGTGAAGAACATCCAGCTGATCCAACTGGATATCGGAGACGAGTGATAAGACCTGTAGGGGACAAAGCAACAATATTCTGTTGACCAATTACTCCATTTTAAAGTACTCTATATTGTACCTCTTCTCAAACAAAAATGTTTGGATTCTGATGTACATTTCTTATTTCTTGAAGTTACTTTTGCTTACAGCTTGCTCGGATAAAATACTACAGTGAGAAGAAATGGAGGAAGACTATTCAGTAGGGCCCTGAATGCAAAAGTATCTATACTTTCATACAACCAAAAGTGATACTCTTGCTTGTTTGTACAATGTTAGTGATCTTAAATAAATGAGTGCTATAATACTATATCACCCACCTAAGCTGTTTCTTCCAGCATGATTCCTCAGGATTGTTTCCCATTGCAAGAAATATTTTTGTGTCTGTCATTCATTTTCTTTGAATTCATGATTTTCATACAAGTCCCATTCAGTCAAATATGAACCACAAGAATACAGAGCAGGTAAATACATTAGGCTGCTAGCTTTGTAAAATTCATTTAACACATGTAGATGAGTTTGTAGGTTCACTTCCCCCATGGTATATGCACACTACAGCTACGACTTTGGAAGAAAGGATCATGGCATGTTTGAATTCATTACCAATAGAAAAACTTGTGTCTCTTTTTATAAGGAAAGTATTAGAGGAAGAGTGATTTCCAATCTTTCAAACTCCTGAGGAGCTTCAAATCATCAGTTGTAAAACCCTGTCAGCTTGCATGCATTACCTGCAGCATTGTGTTGATGATACTCAATGAGTTCAGGAACAGATGAAAAAAGATATTTTTCTGCTACATAGTATTGTCCCAAGTGGTTTTTCTTAATTTGATAATGTCGAATATCTCCATTATGACTTCTGAAATCAACAAAGGATTATAATTTTCAGTAAAAATAATTTATACTATAAATCTGCTTAAATTCCACTTTGAAAGAAAGCACAGAAAAATCTGAAAACTTGGGGTACAATTCTCAACTTAACATTCTGCGTATAGCTGGGATAGCATTTCAGGAAAAAAAAGACTCCTTGAGTGGATCTCTCTCCCAACTTTGGGAGATATTGCACAATGTTTTTTATTGCACAAGTATTGTTGCATCCAGAAGAAATAGCCATAGGGTTTAACAGATGTTCCTCCTAATCCAGCACTTACTTGAATCTAAGCTTTTAAAATTAAAATGTTCTTCATTACCTGAGTTTCCCCACAAAAGTTAAAAACATATTCATATATACTGTGAGATTACATTTTCTGTTCTGCTTCTCAAAAGGCTCCTCATTGGAGCTTTTATTTGATGCATTTACTTTTCTGTATTTCTCCACATTGTCTGTCTTTCTTGCTTTCTGTACATTTTGCTGCCCATCCACCCCTGCTTTCTGGGAGATTCAAAATGAAGAAGTTAGGTTTGCATTTCAGGCTGGAGGTGGTTGCTGTAGGTTGGTACTCCACTGCAAACATGAGCCTGTGCCCAGCACAGGGGGTGGCAGGGAGGGCTTGCCCCACCTTTCCGAGGAGCGGCGGGAGAGAGGAACAGGGTGGTGGTAGCAGCAATGCTTTTTCCTTGCTCCTCTCGCCTCTGGCTTGCTCTAAGGAAGAGAAGGAAAGCAGACGCCACTGATGCAGGAGGATGTAGGAGGGCTGAGGGAGGAGGGTATAAGGCAGCTCGAGAAGCGATAAGTCAGCGCTGTAGGTGATTGCTACAGATGTGGGGGAAAAGCGAGTCCTGTGGCAGTCCTCCAGCAAAAGAAGTAAGACTGCACAGTGAGGAGATGAGGTGATTTTAGGAGAAAAACAGGAGAAGTCTGGGGACAGCAGAGGCTGGGATGAATTTACAGTGTGCAGAGCCTGCAGAGAAGGGAAGCAGTTTGGTGCGGCAGCCGAAGGCTGTGGTGGCCTGGTGTGGCAGTCATGGCACTTCACGTAGAAAGAGAGGCAAGAAGATGCAAATGTAAGGTCTTATTGCCTGCATTACATGGGTGGGATGCACGGCTTTCACAGCAGATTATTTGTGGATTTCAGTGAGTGCAGTTAATCTTGTCTTGGCAGGACATTTGCATCCTGACTTCCAGATCCACTGCCCACCATCAACATTTCTGCACACGGGGTAATTAACTCTGCATGAAGAACATCCCAGTGGTTCCCTGCTCCTGTGCACTGCATGTCCAACCTACCCACTTATCCCAAGGACTTTGGGGGAAGCTCTTCCATCACTTCTTGATTCAAACCCTAACCACTCAGAGCAACTCACCCTTTAGCCCGCGAATACATGGAGAGCGTAAGAAGTCCCTGTTGGCTTGAATCTCTGACAACAAATGTGCCTTCTTTGGACTGAAAAGAAATCCAGGTAGAGTTATTTTCTGCTTTTGAGCTTGAATAATCCTCCCTGAGATGGGGCTTGCAGCTGATTACCAAATTCTGTGGAATATCTATGACTACTTGGGAGGGGGATAAAGCAGTGGAGAACGGGAATTGATAGCCAGGTAGATAGCAGAGCAAAATTAACCAAGGGAAAATACTAAGTGCCAGGCAATTTCTTAGAGTTAAATAATTTAGGTGAATTACACTCATCAGTGTGAAGTAGTGAAAAAGCTTTGATTTATTAAAAAAATCAAATTGTACAAATCACTAGAATAAAATACTGTAAAACAGTTCTGTCTGAGATGTTCTTCTCTGGTCTGTCTTGCCCAAGCCCTGTGTTAGTCCCTGAGCAGAGACCTAATGAGTTTAACTGAATTAGGCACTTGGGTAGCTGATAGGGGGTAGAATGCAGTGTAGATCGCTTTCTCTATACATAAGGAAGATGCAGGGGTTTTGTTAAGCTCTGCTAACCTTGCTAACTTACTTACTACATGGATTTCGGTCTTCAATGTTTCATACAAAAGACAAGCCCAGTAAACCGCATGTAATTCAATTTATCTAGTGTGGAAAATCTACACAGAATTTGCTGGGGCTACAACTTAAAACTCTGTGAAGTCTGAATAGTCTGCACTGTACGCTTATCCCAGAAAGCCTTTTTATTTTAAAGTACTGTCTCTCCTACTGCATACCAAACAGATTTGGATTTGACTGTGGTAACGGTCTTGATGCCTCTACTGATAGATCTTTCTAGATATCGTTAGCTCTTGGTATAAACTGAGTTACCTTCTGGCGCAAGAGAAGTTCTGCCTGGCTTCTGTTTATGTTTTTGCAGTACCACCTGCAACAAGGAGATAACCTATCCTTTAATTTCAGCCAGTAAAAATTAATGTTTGCTCTGTTTTACAAAAGTAATCCACCTTAATAGTTGCACTATTCCCAGTCCAAAAACCCAAATAGAACTATTGTTGTGTATAAGCATCACTTAATTTGGAATTACTTTATTAGACCACCGTAAATATGACAACTCTTTTCCCCATTCACTGTGATTAAGTATGAGTTCAAACAAAAGAAAACCCAGGAAACAGTTACACCAAACTGTGATGAAATTTACAATCCCACTTGATGCATCAAGACTCTCTTCTCTAGAACTTTGCAGAATTTTACTTCTCTCCAGTAAATTAGGTTGAAGTAATTGGAATTAGCTTCTCGTCAGTTAATTACATGTTCACAACAGGAAGAGATCAGAATATAGAAACATTATGTAGTGAGCCTACAGAAATAGGAAACATCTGGATTCTGACAGTCTGTTTTATGCAAATGAATGCTGTTGAAGTACTCAGTGTTTGTAACTTCACGTTACACTCTCTGAGCTAATAGTTCCAAATCAAAAGGTTACTTCTAAGACTAATGCTTTGTAACAAAACCCCCAGAGCTTTCAATAAACATCTTTTCATGTCTAATAAAGACTGAAGGATCAAGCACTAAAACATATCACTCCAATCCATTTTTAGAAAAGAAAGCGCAATTATAATTTTCAAAGGTACTTACTCATATATTTCTAAATTACTTTTCTTGTTCTCAGTAACATAGTTGCTGGGAATTAAACCTTCATTCCTGAAAAGACATATTGAGGATAGTTTAGATTGGATATTAGAAAAAATTTCTTCACTGAAAGTGTTATCAAGCACTGGAACAGGCTGCCCAGGGAAGTGGTTGAGTCCCCGTCCCTGGAGGTATTTAAAAGACATGTAGATGTGGCACTTAGGGACATGGTTTAGTGGTGGACTTGGCAGTGCTAGGGTAATGGTTGGACTCAATGATATTAGAGGTCTTTTCCAACCTAAATGATTCTGTGATTCTATGATTCTGTTATAGTACAGTGTAAAATATTAATAGGATTAAGATATGCATCTTCCTTTTATTGAATTATAAAGGTTACTCATGCTGTTGACCATGCCATTAGATACTGAATCCCAGTGTGGGAATTGAATAGAAGCCTGAGTCCTTTCATCCCAGGCACAATCTTTCTGCCCCACAACTGTAGATGGCTACTGAAATGAATAAATCAGCTGGAATAGGATATTTATAGAGTGCTGAGAGCAGCATGTTAATGAAAATTTTCAAGTCAAACCACAAGAAAATTTAGAAAAAAATGACTTTTCTTCTGAATCAGAAGCCACTCTCTTCATTTCTAACCTTGTAACTATATAAAGGTTTTTGTTTACATGTAAAGTCTGTGCTTGCATGTATATACAAAATAATAACCCAGTGGACTCTCACTACAAATATGAGTTGAGAAAAAGCATTTACAAGTATTTAAAGGAGAAATCTGAATGAAAAAGAGACAGTTATTATATAACATATAACCATTCCCAGCATGACAGTACAGGTTACACTGAAGAAAACGCAAAGGAGAAAGGGGAACGACATGAAACAAACATAAATGTGGAAAGGATCCTAACTGAAATTATCTAGCTCTCTAAAATATCCAGGAATTTTGGATCAGGGATTTTGTTTCAGGCACATGTCTTAATAATCTCTATGGTCTTTATGAAGTGTTTACACATATACACTGCATTGTAAAGCGCTTGAAGTATGGAAAGCTGGATTTGCACATGGCTCAGAGCCCAGTGATACACACAGTCCTCGAACACTCTTATGTTGCTGAGGAAATTACTGAGTCTAGGACTTAACTCTGAATTCCCAACAGATTCCAGATTCCCCACCCTTTTTTGGGGCGCCAAACACTGCTGAAAGTCTGCCCGGTCAATCCGTGTGCCTTATACCTAGCTGAACACTTTCAAACCTGCCCCTAAATTGTTGCACATAGCTCATTCTATCTGCCTGCTTTCTCAGGGGTTGTTTTAGGTTTTTTTTCTTTCCATGTAGAGAGATTGAAATAGATGCCCACTCTCTTACCCATGTTGGTCTCTTGCCTTCCACCAGTGGGGATCATGCTGTTCAAGGACAATGTATTCTTCTGACTTCTTGAGCGGTAAATCCAAGGGTCCTCTAGCAAAAAAGTCATAGAGTGCGATAACTCTGGGGTTTTTTGTGTAGTCTTCCAAGGCCTCAGCAGGTAGAGGAGGTAATGGCTTGTTCTTTAACTGCAATTGCCTCTTACGCTGGTGAAAAAGAAGTATCTTTCATAATTAGTCTTTTCTCCCTACTATTGCTTGCTTAATTCCCTGGCTATTATACCATCTCAGTAACTAAAAGGATTTCATCGTGGTTATTACTCCCCCTTGTAAAGCACTATCACCTCATCATTTGTAAAACAGCGAGACTTACATTTGAGTAGTTTGGTGTAGAAGCCAAAATGACAGTAGAAAGTACAGCGAATAATAAACAAGCTATCTACCTAATTGGGGTAACTTCTACATGGTATGAATGCTGGGACAGCTCCTCAGGTGGTGTGAAAGCAGAGCAGCATTGAAATCAGTGCAGTTACAACGTCTGGAAATTTGGTCATTTATCTGGAGAATTAACACGGAGGGTGCTGCAGACTTTCTTAGGAAATCAGCAGGAATGTAATAATTTTCTTTTGCAGTTCTAGCTTTGCACTTGGTCATGCTTTGAAAGCTCAGGTTATTCAACTTAGATCTAGTAAAACTGAGGTGAATGTTTCACATGCCACCTGAGCAAGGCGAGCTTGCATCTGCCCAACAGGGCAGTCCCACCCCCATCACCCAAACCCAGAAGTGGGAGAAGGAACCACCTTGTCCATGACAGAGAGCTTGGGAAACCTCACTGTGACCCTGTATTTACATCAGTATGAATCTTCGGATACCTTTACTCTATAATTTTTATGCAACGAAGCACCTTACATGCTCAACAGTTAGTTACTCCTCTGCTTCTTCTGGTACTGAGCCACCATACGGCACATCACCTCAATTCTCTCTTCTCACCTGGCAAAACGTTACTTACCCTGCACTTCCAAGCAGATGCATAGGAAACATCTGGTTGTGAGGTTGAGTACTGGGTCACCAGGCCAGTATCAGGGTCTAGGTTCATTTTTGTTCTCATTGCTCTGATTTTGAAAAACATGAAGTATTTGTGTGAATACATATATATAAATATTCACATAAAAATATTCATTCGTGGATATATATGCCTTCCTTCATATTAGGGATATGCAGGGTAGAGCTTCTTTAAAGTTCTGTACAATTAGCAGTTCTACTGAAAATAGAGGGATTTTTGAAAGTCCTTTATGTGTAGATATTTTGATCATCCTAATTGCTGAAAAGCTTCAGCATTTCACATACCTTTTTTGCACTGTGCAGCAGCAGCAGCAGCAGAAAACCGACTGGATGGTGTGATCTGTGAATAAGAACATTTCCCAGATTTGCAGTGTTCCTGTTTGATAGTTTACAAAACTTACAGAATTAAGGACTACCATATGTTCTTAGCCCCATTATTAGCTCTGTCTTGCTGTGAGATATCTAGCAAATCATTACAGCTGAATTTGCACCCACCAAAGACAGCAGACCTTTCCTGACGCCCCATCTACTTGTTCCCACTGTCTCCCTTACAATGTCTCAGCAATTATGAGGCCATGTGATGAGTTAAATCAGCTCACTAAATCAGAAAGAAAAAGAAAAAAGACCTTGTCAGCCAGATCAGTACCAATCTGAGTGATCACACTACCCCATGCAAGCTCTAACCAGTGCAATAAAGGGGAGGAGAACATCATCAGGGACAGGAGGTGGAGAACTGTCCCCTTCAGCAATGACATAATTTTTAGAACATTCAAGCTAAATACAAAACCACACTGGCATGACAAGCTTTTACTTATTGTGAGGTTTATTGAAGGAGACATGCTACATTCAATTCTTTGAATTAATACTGATTTTCCTGTTTCTGTTGCAGCCATTAATATAATACATGCATTAGCTCAGGTTTAAATGCTACCAAAGATGTGCTTTACACTTATGTGCCAAGCAGTTGATAATCCTGAGAAAAATACACCGGACACATCATAACATACATCATACATTTACAGAGAAAAACACCTAGTATATCTTGTATGAGGAGCAGAGAGGATATGGTATTAAATAGGTTGGAAAGCGTTAAGAAGATTTGAATGAGGCAAATAAATGGTTGACATCTGCTCTGATACGCTTCTACTCAGGCTGAGACCTACTTTCCCCAACTTGTGTTCCCAGGGCAGTTTAAGCCAGGCAGTGGCAGCTATGGTCCCATCCCCTTTCTCTCTGCACTGCTGCTCATCTCATCCCCAACGGAGCGAGACAGGATGCTAAACCAGTGGGGAATTTCTCTCTGCTGGGTCGGCTCCCTGAACCGTCTCACCGTCATGCATTCACCCGTGGGCAGGGCTGGGTCGGCTCCCTGAACCGTCTCACCGTCATGCATCCGCCAGTGGGCAGGTGGGAGGGCAGCAGCACCAGCGGGCCGGGCTCAGGCTGTCGGGTGTAATGTATGCTCTCTTAGGAAGCATGAGAGCCAGGCATGCAGAGACAAGGCTCCAGTCATATTCAGCTACACTGACAGAAAATAAGCTTTATATCCCACTCCTGAGTTTTCTCTGCCACAGAGGTCATTGGACAAAAAGACACCTCAGAAAGTTATTTGAAACAGAATATCTGAGGTCCCAGTATTTTGTTGTTTTGTCTTTCACAAGGTATGTCTTTCTCCCACCAGTCCCACCAGTGTCTTCCACTTCATTTGTTTTTCTCTCATGGCATTTTTGGCTTGTTGATCCAAATGACTTAATCCAGGAATAAATAGGATGTCCCTTCTGGTGTTTTGTAAGACTTTTTGCCAATGCCTGTTATCAACATTTCAGCCAAGTGTGCTGAGACTATGCATCCTAGCACTCAAAACATTAAGCAACCTTACTACATGAAGAAAATGCAATTATTTTCTCTATGAAGCTACCTAATTTAGCAAATCTTGCACTAATAAAAGAAGAAAGAATGTCAGATGTCAGAAAGATAAGACCAAAACTAGTTCTTAGCTGGAAGAGGAAGAGACCTGTCTCATATGTGTTTTGGTTACAGTATTTATCTTGAAAGTCGTGGGGCAATTTCCCTTAGACTGTTGCATCCTGTGAAGAACCTATCGTGTGGGAAGCTGGCGAGCCTACATTAATCAGAAGACACTATCAACTGTTTGATAAAAGTTTCCACTGACGGCTATGCAAACTGCAGCGATTACAAATACCCAAGCCAGCTGACACCAACAATTTTCTTTAAAGAAACCAGGCTGAAAAGATATGGGCAATGCAATTTATTTGCTGCATAATTTTCCAGTGTACATTAAACTGTCCCTCAGGTTTTTAAAAATATAGTGGCTGAAGTTTGCCTGAACATGGTCTCTAGCATTATTTTACTTGAGATTGAGATTATTAATGTTCTAGGTAAAAACAAGGTTGGAGTGAAAATCACTTTTAAAAACTCAGCTGGAAATTATTTCTGGTTTATTACCATTGCTTTTTTGTTCCCCCAAAGACCCATAAATTAAGAGCAAAGTAGTGCCATGGTGTTAAGGAGTGAGTGTCTCTAAAGCAGTATTAATTAGTGCCTTGGAAGAATATTGCGTGACAGTGCGGTCTTGCAGGTACTGTCTTTTGAGGAAGTTATGGCAATTTCATTAGAAAAAGGGTTGTTTAAAATTACATGCTACTTAACTAAACCTTCCCAAATATCTTGGGAAGGAATTGTGTTTGTCCTCTGACCCAGACTGCATTAGGTTCCCATTTCTTTTTATAATCGCTTCTGTGTTTCATAAACAGTGAACACCATGGGTGAAAAAATTCTGGGGTTTCTTTTACTTTGGCCAGTGCCATGAAGTTTAATAGATGTTTATAAAGTATTTAGTGATGTGCAAAAAGGAATATGACATTTGAAAGCTTGTCTACTTCTTCTGATTAAACCATCTAGTCCAATTAAATATATTATTCCTCATTAGACAGCTTGCTTTACTTATAGAACACTTACCAGAAATATTTAGAAGCAGCACTGAAGAGTTTCAGTGTGATGTAAGAATGATCTTCTAATACGATTTTAAAGATTTGGCTGTTAGCACGAAAGCAAGGGGTTCAGACCGATGTTATGGACATGTAATTCTGTCTTGCTTTTCTTTATGAGCACAGCAATTTGAATAAATTTATAGTGTAAGCTCGGGAATCTTTTTACCTTCAGTGAATTTCACACTTGCTCTGTCAATGGATGGTTTTCATGTTTGACCGCCCCTTTACTATGCTAAAAGCAATTAGCAACAAATGAATGTATGTGATGGTTTTTAAAACATCCCAAGCATATATTAAGTATTTAGTCTCTTGTCCTGTCCATAGAACCACAGAAAATATATAGGTTAAAGCTTTAATTACAGTGCTTCCTGGGACATGTGCTTCATTTGGTGAGCGATTTTTCCAAGGCTAGAATGTCTAACCAATAAAGATCACAAAATATGACCAAGTTCTGCACACGAAAAGTGAAGGTTCAGATGAGACCAAGGCCATGAGCCCAAGCTGAACTGAATTGCTGGGTCCTGAGGAGCAGCACAAACTGCACAGTTCTGCAAAGTTTGTTTCTCCTCATTCTCCTTACTGGAGTATTTTAAGGGTCAAATCATGCCCTATCAATCCAGCAGACATTTATCATCCTAAAGAAGAGCATTTCCATCTCTTTGAAAACAAACCTGTCTTTACACATCTGTTCTCGGCAACCTCATCACTTCTGAAATTCTTTTGTCCATGCATTACTCCTAGAGCACTTGTGGAATTAACTCAATAGAAATTAATAACAGCATAAATTATAGCAGTGCAATCTGTTAATTTCTGTTCGGAAATTTGTCGGGTCTGCTGGGAAACATTATCAAGGAACGGAGAAAAAGGCCTTCTGTTCTGTGGAGCTAAGTCCTGCTTTAGTTAAATTGAATTGTCAGGAAGTTTTGACCTGATGGATTGGAATTTCAGCATCTCAAGCTAAGACCTATGTATTGATCTAGGCATTTTACATCCTTCCTAGCCACTGGTAAGCTTCTCACACACCACTTTTTCTCCCCTTGATTAAAATAATATTTTTTGAATTCCTAACTCACTACAGAAAGGCCCAAAGTTGCTCTGCGATGCTGTTTTAGAAAGACTTGGCCAACACCACAAATGATGATACATTGAATGAACAATTTGATTAAACTGGCTCGCATCTTGACCTTCTGCTGGCAGCCGAGGAAGACGTTTACGCTGAGGGCTGCCTCCAGGTGCCTCAGCAATGCTCGCTGTGGTGCTACAGGAAGCCTGCGTTTCCTGCCTGAAGCTTCTCACAGGTACACACACCCTCCTGTGACCTGGGCTCTTCCTTCCTTTCTCTTTTCTTCTATTCAACAGCCATCAGACAAACTAAGAAATTGTAAATAATTTTTAAATCCCAGCGTTTTAATGAAAAAAATTGCTGTCTTTTAAAATGCAAACAAGAATTTGAAAAGACATTCTTAGAATTTACTCATTGTTCTAAATATTTCTTCTTGATTTTCCTTTCTGCTACTCTCTAACTCAAATCACTGAAATAAATGGAACTATTCTATCTGATTTCCTTTGATTTTGGACCAGGGACCTTTTCTTAAGCAAAACACTCTGGATCTGCAAAGGGTGTTAGAGTCACATACCTATTACCAGGCCTTGACCCCCTGGGTCCCTAACTCAAGTAACCACATTGAAAAGTTCATAAACTAAAAATCAACCAGTGGTGGTATCAATGAGAGTTGTGCTTCAGCAAGGAAATTGCATTTTGGATTCCATATTTTGAAGAGAACAGAGACACCAATAAGATTTACCATATGATGAATGACTGACTGCTTGGACAGGACACAGGAAAGAAATATAGGCTAACAGAAAGAACTATCCCATCATTTTTAACAGTAAATTATTTTTTGAAGCCTGTTAAAATGAAGTACTTATGGACCTATCATTATCTTCAGGCCCCACTTCTCTCTTTCCTACAAACCAAAAATTTTCCCAAAACTTCCAGAAAAAGTGGTCAAGCCTTGATTCTTTTAAATCCACAGGAAGGAAGGTTTCTCCAGCATCCACAACCCCACTAGACCTCCCAGCCCACATTTCCCTGAATTCTATCAAAACATAACCTACCAAAACACATTTGGCTTTGATCCTCAGGGTAAGTCATCAGAGAGCAATTGAAGTCAGTAGCTTAAAACCTAAGTTTAAATCAAACAAGATGAGTATTTGAGCTGTTGAATCTAGAATTTGCTGAATCTTCCTTCTTCAATTGTGTGGAGAATTAATTTCTCCAATTTCTGACAAAAGCTTGCAACCTCAGACAAAGGTCAGCCATTTCTACAAATAATTTAACACAGACAAAAAACATAGCCCATTTCACTGCTCATGTCTTTTTCTTTCTGGAAATGACTATATTAGGAGGAAGATGCTTTTTTTTTAAAAGTGTCATATAATCTCCCTGGTGACAGGTTAACAAATAGGAATCTCAACAGTAGTACAGAGCCACGATAGCCTGTTGAATTCTGATGCCCAAAATCAGACCTTTTAGCGTGCACGGTTTTGAAACAAGACATCATGTGGATAAAGTGGAAAAACTAGGAAACTGGTGTTGAAGCTAGCCTGAAAATTCAGCCTAAATATTTGCAGCTGACATTTTGATAATGAACTTAGAGGCCTGAAAACAAATTCATCTGTGCACAACAGAGCAGCTGGGATGCTAAAGGAAGAAGACAAAGATTGGCCAGCTGTCAGGAACAGCTGTTTGCTTGAGAAGCTTAAAGATAGTCCCATGAAAACAGAGAAGGGATAGTGAAAACACACAAGTCCTTTGAGACAGTCCATTACTGCTAGTAGCTGTCCTTACAAAGTCCCACAACACCGAGTAATATGCTTTGAGTTGATAACATTGTCTGTATAGGTGGCCAATTCACACACCTTTATTTGTGCAATCTTCCTCCTACCTTCAGTTATAACGCACTCTACTTTGCAGCCGTGGGGAAGATACAAGCAACAAATTAGAGATTAATTTTTATAATTTGCATTTTATAATTTTATTATTTCATGGGTTTCTTGGCTTGAGCTTCTTTTTCTGATTCACTGTTTCTCAAAGCACTACTAATTTTGAAAGTGCTGTAGTCCATGTCTAAGACTTGCACTCTTCTAGCGTGTTTTGCACAAAGTTCTTGCTCTTGCAGCAGGGGCAGCAGGTTAACTGTTAAACACTACAAAACCAGCTTCACCCATCAAACCCAAATCTTTACTGTAACACACGGTATGCCTCCTGATCTGGTATGTCTGTCAGTTTTCAACAGTACTAGAAAATCAATAATCTAGCAGAAAGCCACAGTACAGTTTGCTTCTAAAAATACTTTGAAAGACAAGCTTTCAGCTTTTCACATGTGCAGGCTGAGGCTTTCTGTCCTCCCTGTGAGTTAATTCTGCTCTGGAGGAAAGACAGCTCTAGTTCTACCAAACTTTTTATTCATGTCTATGCTGTACATGCTTTTAAGGACGGCATGAGGGAATATCTCCCTATCTGTATGTAAAAGTAGTTGCTTTGCTGATTCCATCATACAATGGATTCATATTTGTGCAGTAATTTTCAAAATCAAGACAAGCAGTCTGAACAGAGATCACCTGAGCAGCGCAAGAGAAAGCTGGTTGGTATTTTTATGGCAATAATTAAATAGCTCATTTGCTAAGTACACTGCTGCTGCACAAAACCAAACTGCAAGATGAAAATACGTGGCCCAGTTTACTTACAGGTAGAAAGAATCATGTCTGGTTGTCCGCTTATATTCAAACGAAAATGCAAACCTCTCTTCATCAGTTGTGCCAGTAAAACAGCCCTAGCTGAGCTCTTCGCTCTGATATGAAACATGGTAAACCACAAATACTGCTTGACCCCACCTACTTACCTTTTTTTTTTAAAAAAAAGAAGCCCCAAACAGACTAGATACTAATCTCACATCTGGTTTTTTTTAAAAAAAAAAGTGAAAAAAAGTGTCTGCTTTCTAGTATCAAACACACATTTTACAGAAAAAATTATTAAACTGTAGTCAGGAGGGGTATTTCTTAAAAAAAGGAAAAAATACAGTGGATGTAAATCACAGCATTTGCTTCTGTTCAGATGAATTTTTGACCCCAACTGTATTGGGTTTGCCTGGCAAGGTTTTGGGAGCAGGGGGGGTCTACAGGGGTGGCTTCTGTGAGAAGCTGATAGAAGCCTCCCCTGTGTCCGATAGACTGAATGCCAACTGGCTCCAAGTAGGACCCGCCACTGGCCAAGGCCAAGCCCATCAGCAACGGTGGTAGTGCCTCTGGGATAACGTATTTAAGAAGGAGGGGAAAAAAAAAAAACTTTGGGACACAAACTGCAGCTGGAGTGAGGAGTGAGAATATGTGAGAGGAACGACTCTGCAGACACCAAGGTCAGTGAAGAAGGAGGGGGAGGAGGTGCTCCAGGCACCGGAGCAGAGATGTCCCTGCAGCACGTGGTAAAGACCATGGTGAGGCAGGCTGTCCTCCTGCAGCCCATGGAGGTTAACGGTGGAGCAGATATCCACCTGCAGCCCGTGGAGGACCCCATGCTGGAGCAGGTGGATGTGCCCAAAGGAGGCTCTGTGACCCTGTGGGAAGCCTGCACCGGAGCAGGCTCCTGGCAGGACCTGTAGAGAGAGAGGAGCCCACGCTGGAGCAGGTTTTCTGGCAGGACTTGTGACCCCGTGGGGGACCCACGCTGGAGCAGTCTGTTCCTGAAGGACTGTACCCCGTGGAAGGGACCCATGCTGGAGCAGTTTGTGAAGAACTGCAGCCCGTGGGAAGAAGAAGAGAAGCTTGTGGAGGACTGTCTCCCATGGGAGGGACCCCACACTGGAGCAGGGGAAGAGTGTGAGGAGTCCTCCCCCTGAGGAGGAAGGAGCGGCAGAGACAGTGTGTGACGAACTGACCACAACCCCCATTCCCCAACCCCCCTTCCCTGTCCCCCTGCACTGCTTAGGAGGGAGGAGGTAGAGGAAATCGGGAACGAAATTGAGCCTGGGAAGAAGGGAGGGGTGGGGGAAAGGTGTTTTAAGATTTGGTTTTATTTCTCAGTACCCTACTCAGTTTTGATGGGGAAAATCATTTTAATTTATTACCAAAGTCGAGTCTGTTTTGCCCGTAACGGTAATTGCTGAGTGATCTCCCTGTCCTTATCTCGACCCATGAGCTTTTCGTTATATTTTCTCTCCCCTGTCCAGTTGAGAAGGGGAGTGATAGAGTGGCTCTGGTGGGCACTTGGCATCCAGCCAGGGTCAACCCACCCCACCAACATTTGAAAAAATCAGTTATAATAAAAAGGGGAAGAAGGACTGAAGTTGCTTAAGGATGGGCGAGCTCATCCGGAAGAAACAATGCTGCGGTATTTCAACCTGCCTTTGAAGACATCGGGAGAGTCAGCAAGACAGCTGCCTCCAGAGGTGTTCTTATCCTTTCCAAAATTAACCATCTAAGGCTACATCCAACTGAAAAAATGCTTTCATCTAAAAACTATGTGCCTCACAGTAACTCCTGGCATCCTAAGTAACTAACAAACCCAATGGCAGGTATGCAGAAATTATCCTCAGGTACTGGGAAGAGGCAGGCGAAGGGGTTGGATTCAAAGCACCCATGTCAATGAGGAAACTGCTGCCAAAAGTCAGCAGTTACCTTGTGGTTTATAATATAAATTAATAACAAATATATAATTATTGTATAGAAACAGGTTTAAGGTTCATTGGAAACTATTAATCTCCTGATTTGCCTATGCTTCATTTGTGTTTTAAGGGAAACATTACTTATTACTGTAGAATTCCTCATGACGTAGTGTCGAAAGTGTTGGCAATGCCATACTTTGCACAGTCTCCATTGAGAAACTGGGGTGCAAAGGAGCAGTTAGGGAAGGAAAGACAAGCTCGGCTTACCTTAGATCTTCCACGTTCCTTTTTCTACTACAGGTAGAAAACCCTAGATTTTCCCCTTTAACAATACATGTGGTTGGTAGAGATTGGGTAGTTTGGACTCAGCACTTTGACAGGTTTGTTTGCATAGTTGCAATAATCTTCTGAGATGTTGTCATTAAGAAGAAGGAAATAGCAATTTAGATCATTTCTGACAGCTTGTAACTTTTCAATGGAATAGCATGAGAAAAGGAAAACATTTCTTCCAGGAAACAAGAGACTTCCTCCTTTTGAACATAAAGGTTTAGACAAAGCATCTCCGAAATTGATTACAGAAATACTCAAATGCAGCAATGATGGAATGTATTAAGCTAACTGTAGTTACCTTTAATAATCCAACTGGAAATAAACTTCACCATACTTCTCTCTGCCTACTTGCAAAAAAACTAAAAGCAAAAAAGGTTTTGTGCAATCTATTTTCTATTACACATGGCACAAGGGCACAAGTAACAAAAGAAAAAGAAAACATGTAATAGAGTTACTCAGGAGGTGGCTACAGCAAAACTGAAGTGCAAATACTCCTCACATCTGCTGGTACAAAGTCAGGTTGATTGAAACAGGCTTCAGCCAGGCTGTGGAGCCATTAGCCTCTAGCAGAGGGGAAAGGGCATGTAACTTCTAAAGAGAGTTCGGGCATTTCTGCACTGAACATTTCATCGTGGCCAAATTTATTTAAATATATATTCATACTACTATATATATTTAGTATAGAGTGTGTATACACACATATATATACACATGCATGGACTATCATAACACCATATTCATATGAACAATGAGTTTGGCTTATGATGCACTGACAGTAAATTACTGGCAACACATTAGTAGTTCCAAACAATCGTTAACATTCAGTTTATTTACATACACTTGTAGCATGACACTTTCTGTTATGAACAGAAAGGTTAGATCACCGTACGTACAGATGACAGACAGAAAGAGGAGCCCTCCTTAAACACATTTGAGAGTGTACTTTCTTTCATTTACAACCCCATGTATCGAGTTGTGTATCTAAGTGAATGTAGGACAAACTTGTGCTTGAAAATTTCAAGAGGAAAACACACTTTTTATAAATAAATGCATGGAATTTATATATTTACAATACATACAGCATATAAATTACTTTATAATTAATCCAAAACAAGGTACTATGGTACACTGACAGCCAGTTGCGCTGAATCTTGGACTTATTTTTCATGAGTAACATCAAGATTAACCATGGGAGGTCTCGCGTTGACCAAACAGCCTAGAATGGCTTGAGGCATATCATGGCTCAGTTCTGAAGCAAAGCTTTTTAAGTATTACACTAAACTGAAGACTGTGCTGTTAACAACCTACCTTGTGCAAATGAAAGAGGCACGTTTTGTGTTCTTGATGTGTCATAAAAGACCCATCAGCCAAGAAAAATAACGTTTCTGGAGAATCTCTGGAAACATTTCAATGTCAGTAAATACCCATTTATAGATACCTTCAATTTTTAAGCATGCAAATCACTACTAATACTACTGATTGTGTAAAAAGAAACTCAGAAACGTGGACTGTATGTACATGAACCCAACCCCACTAAATGCATATTAGGCTCCTGGGCTTTGGCCACATTCTCTCTCTTCCTCCATAAAGAGCTCAACTTGCCAGCTATGCAATGCTGACTTTTCAGAGAAAATATAGAGACTGCTAGTATTGCTGCAGATACTGCGCTCGTTTCCCAACATCATGTAAAACTCTCCTTGAGCTGGAGTGGATCAGATATTACAGGTTCCCCACGCTGTTTAGCAGCATCCAGCAGCTTACAGAATCAAGCCTTTAAAAAGAAATGGTGAAGCCATATCTCTGGAAAGTGGTTTCTTTCCTGTACTTGTGCTGCTGTTGTCTTCTTTCAGAAAGCATCTTCACCCTCTGCAATGTCAATGATTGTGTGAAGCAACTCTTCAAAAGTCGGGCGTCCCTCTGGTTTCTAAAAGTAAAAGCATGCACAGCTATGATCAGAAAGCAATAAAGTTGTGTTGATTTTGATACATTATTGGTCGTGATATCATTCTGTGGCAATGAATTTACCATTTCATTAGATGTGACATGCAAAAACATTTGCTTGTGTGGATTTTGGATGTGTTGCTTAATCTCAGTAAGCGTCACCTTTTTTTACACTTTGAAAAAGCATAAATAGGTATTGCCGGACTACACACTTCATATAATCCATTATTTTGCATAGTGCTGCACTTTTTCATTTTCATTCCCCATCCCCCCCCAAGGAATTGCACCAATCTTTCTTTATGCAAGTCATTCATGCTCCTAAGAATTTTGAGTGTCATTCTCTGAAGCCTCTTTTACTTCAATGTTATTTTTCAGACTCCGAAATGAGACTGCATCATAGACTTGTGCAACAGCATCCTTCATCTACTCTATTTATTTTCCATACAGTTCCTTATGTGTCATAACATCCTGTTTGTTTTGTTTAATTATGGCAATCACGGAGGTAGTCTCTTCACTGCCCTTGCTGACAGTTAATTTAGCATCTTCTGAATGTCTGGGTAACTTGCACTTTTCCTCCATTTATCAGCCTCTTTAGATTTGTATCACCTGCTGAATTGTGAAGCCTCAGTATTCACCTCCCTCTACAAGTCATTAATAAATTTATTACATAAGGACTGAGGTACCTACAGTTAATCATATTTTATGACAAAGATTGACAGTATCTTGCCATTACTTGTGTCCTGTTTGTGATTTGCAAAGATTCTTTCTCTCCCATGTGATGACTGCTTAGATTTTATTGTTAATAACCCCTGATGAAATCAATAAATTTTTAATAAATTCATTGATGTTCACATAAATCCTATAAATATATACTAATGTTCAAAGAGCACTAACAAATAACTTATCATTATCTTTCACATAATTTATTATTCCATTTTAATGACCATTTCAAGCAGGTTACCAAGTACAAACAAAGTTTAACGATCTGTAGTTTCCTGGCTCCTGTGAATAGCTTTTTTGAACTACAGACGAATCTGTCATTTCACGGCCCTCCAGTGCACCATTGTTTCTAATGTATTTTTTGCTGCATAAACCAACTGGTTTGTAAGTTTTAGATCTCCACCAGTTGGTTTGATGACTAATTGCTCTCTGTTCTAGCACCTTCTCCTCCAAGACAGGTGTCAGACAGTATGTTATCTTTATTACCGGAAAAGTGCAGTTTTTCCCCAGCACCCCCTGTGGCAAAGACTAACTAGAAATAAATCACGTAGCTATTTCCATTCTTAGTTTCCTTGATTGCTCTCTCAAAATTAGAGGCATCTCATTAAATGCACCTATCCTTAGAGACATTCTGCTTTAATACTACAAAAACTGTTTTATACTGATTTAGTTGATAAAGTATTAAATTTGGGTTTGCTGCCCCTTTGACCTCTGTGAAAATTGCACAGTCAGTATCTTTCTGTGTTAGAAGGATTAATAGTACAGTGTATTTTTATCTTTCTTTATAAACCTTGGCATTTGTATTTAGATTCAACTGCAAGTTAATCTATAATTCCTATGTAATTTATAATCAGGTAATGAAGTATTCCTTTAAAAATATTTTCAGCCATTCTGGCATGTTTCTGTAATGATTAATAAACTGAGGCACTATAAAATCAGATTCTCCACCTCTGGGCCATTCTGACTGAATTTTTTTTGCTAGGAGTATTTGTACGCAGATATAATCATGACCAGCACAGATTTAGCAATTATTTCATTTTGTTACTAAGTGCCTTTACACTTAATCCAACAGTCCATTTATTTCATGGAAATTTCCTTGGTGGTTTTTCTTATCACAGCTCTAGTTCAGTTGCAAACCAGGGGGAGATCTTTGTCTTAGCAATAAACACATGAATAGCTGAGAGAGCTGGATACAGTCAGAATGCTGCAATAGGGATTAATTGCTGTTGCTAGATTGACCTTTTTTTCAATTCAAACACACAAAAAAAAAGTATATACCTCCTGCCAGCACATCATCATCATTTCATACACCTGCTTACAGGCTAGTTTGGGCCGATACAAACGATGTCCTTGGCTAACCATTGTTACCACTTCATAGTTGGAGCTTTTTTCAAAGGGCATTTTTCCTTCTGTAAATACTTCCCACATTAAAACACCTAAAAAAACCCAAAAATAAATATTAAGAAAATAAACAAGTAACTTCTTAAAAATATATGTTCATTCTGAGCCCTGGGCTCAGGATTTCTGATAGATAAATAGTTTGAGATCCATATTCTAGAAAGTGTTCACATGTGTCATCACTGAAAACATCTTATTCTAGTAGCATGGGTTTTAATAAATAACAATTCTAAAGGTCTCTGTGGAACTTTATGCAAGCATAAAACTGTGGCAAACTGTTTCTCTGAGCTTCTTCTCAGACATCTGAACCCTTCCCAATAACTGGAGCTTAACTGCTATTGATAAAATGTAAAAATAGTGCTTTCTTTCAATGATGAACGTCTTACCGAACGACCAGACATCTGACTTGCTGCTGAATCGGCTATAATTAAAAACTTCTGGGGGACACCATTTCACAGGAAATTTGGCCCCTGAGGAGCTTGTGTATTGATCATCAAGGACATACCTAAAAAAAAAAGAAAAACATGATATCCTTCTATCAGCCTCCAAGCCTGCAAATTATAATTTAGATTTGGATTTGAATATTAGAAGCTTATATTGCCACCTAATGGCCATGACTGTTAGCATCACACAATAAAAATAGCTTCTCTGGGGCAGTACAAAGGTTTCGGTCAAGACACTGTTCATTTTTCTTATGACCTCAGAATCTTCTCTTGTGATTATTAGCTATACAACACAGGTCTAGGCCACCTGTAAGTTAAATGTCTATTACGAGAGAAAACGATGCAAAAGCATACATTTCTTGCTCTGTTTCTCACCGGCCAGTCTGAATTCAGATGTCAGGAGACATGCAAGCTCAGTGGCACAGAAAGGTGGCAAAAGCCAAGAAAAGCATGGTCAAACCATGGTGCTTTAACACCTTCCTTGTAGGCGCTGCTCCCCACCGCCTGCCTCATCCGCACATGACCCGCCTGATGCAGCGCCCACGGGTGCTAACGAGGGCAGGAAATGAGCCCCTCTCCGGCTCTCAGCACCTCCCAGCACTTCGGCTAGTGAAATGCAACTCTGAACCATCTACCCCAAGAGGATCCCAAACTCACTGAACAGCCTCTTGCTATCATTTATTTACCAAAATACAGATTAACAATTATTATCTCTGCAGCATGAGCTCTGCTGTCCGAGACACGAGCTCTAATAAGCCTCCTGCATCACTACAAGATTAAAATTTGTAAGATTTTTCACAGATGTTACAGGAAGTTGCTAATAGAAGACCAGTCAGATCACAGAGTCAGTTCAAAGCCAGGCCTCTCATGGTAAGTGCTAGACATACTTACTTCTCTAGAGAATAAACTGCCTAGTTTTGATTTTCCAAAATTAAAATGAGTAAGGAAAGACACATGACCACAGAATGAACAAGATTTAAAGCCACTGGAAAAAAGTGAACCAAAGGATGTTCCCTAGAGAGGTCAAAAAAGATAATTTTTGCCTGTAGTTTTGCTGGGTGTGTGTTGCGTTATGGCTAAGTACAAGGGTTAGCTGAATTTTCCCAAATCCCCACAAATGTGTTTGCACACTCAGCCATACCTTGTCATTCCAAAATCCGACACTTTGACCACTCCCGAGTCACTCACCAAGCAGTTCCTGGCAGCCTGCAAAGAGAATGGTTAGATTTGGATGAAAAACTTGCAGTCTCTTGCAGACAAATTACAATGGTCTAACAAGGACTTTGTCATCATTGCTTAGCAAGTTCACCAATTTATCAAGTTCAGTGGTGTATTCTCATTATAAAAGGTACATGTGCTTTTGCTGTTGATAGTACTGTTTTGACAACCAAACCATGTTGTAAAAGATCACCAGAAAAAATTATCATCTCAAGGGATTCATGAGTGGTGAAAATGGCACCAATACAGAACAGAGATATGCTATTATATCAGCACAAATAGCTATTAACTATTTATAAAAAATACAGAGAGATTTTATTCCATTTTCTTGGGAGAGAGAAACCTCTCATCATTTTCTGTACAGGGCAATTTTAGAGACTTGATTAGACCCTAAAGAGCCAACTTCAACTACTTATAATTTTCTGCAAGAACAAAAGCAGTTATTTACAAACAGGGTGTTTCAAAAAGGAATAGGTAAGTTCAAAAATAAAAATTTTAAAGAGGAGTGTATTTTCTAATGGGATATTACCAGGTCTCTGTGGATAAAGCTGTTTCTCTCCAGGTATTCCATTCCCTCACATACATCTTGGCACATAGTGAGCAGGACATCTTTACTCAAAACTCCCCGTTTTTGTCTCAGGTAATTGAGAAGGCAGCCATGCTCCATGAACTCTGTCACGATGTAAATAGGTCTCTGTTGTGTGCACACACCATACAGCTGAACTAATTTAGGATGTGTTAGCTTCCTGAAAAGATTGAGATTGTGTCGTTATTACTTCCTCCACCCAGTGCTAGCTCTCCACCCCACAAAACTGCAAAAATACCACCTGCCTGAAGTGTTTTATTTATAACCAGTAAATGGCATCAGAGGTCTAGAACTGGCAATGAAAGTGCCAAGCACACAACTCACATCATTACTTTGGCTTCTTCAATGAAATCCTCTTCATACATCGCACCTTCCCGAATTGCCTTGATGGCCACTTTATACTGCGCCCTCCATTTCCCAAGGCGCACTACACCGAAGAGACCGCTCCCCAGCTCTCTCATGAACGTCAGTTCTGAGGGATTAATTTCCCATTTCTCTATAAAACAAAACAAACAAGAGCCCACGACTGCTGTACTAGGGAACATACCAAACTGGTAGGTGATAGGGAGGAGGAAAGAGAAATGCTGGATTACTAGCAAATCAGGGAATTTAGGGAGAAAATATCTTGGCATTAACTTGAAAATGGAGCATTTCTGTATCTCACAAAACAAACAAACTTTTAGCTAGACATAACCTTTAAGCAGCTCCTGACCAACACAGAAGGCAAAACTTAAAACTTTCCTGAAGCCAGTAACTACATGCTGGTATTATCAGACTTAATTTCAACAAGCTGCCATCATAGGAAGTTGTGCCAGTGTGTAGCAGCTGCTCATGTCACCTGATGTGCCATGCTTAAAACAGGTTATTCCAATTATTTTTTTTTTTTTTTAAAAGTAACCCCTCCACAAAGATCAAAGGACCCAAGGTTGAGTCAGAAGTCTGGAGGCTTATGAAGGAGCCAAAGGCACAGCTCTTTAATTGGGCAGAGCTCAAGGTGTCTGCAAAAGCGTGGAGGAAGGGAAGATGCTGAATTCCCCTGGAGCACCAGCGACATGTTCTGCCTCTCCTCACTGCTGCCCTTGGCACCGCACACCTACCACCAGCCGTCATGCCTTTGTATGCTGATCCTCTGAGCAAGGGTCTCCAAGGTACAACTTGGACCCGCGTAAGTTAGTATAGGCAATCACAGTACAAAATTAGGTCTTAATTTTCAGAAAAATTTGTGGCAACTTACATGTATAAAATGATTAGAAAAGCTTCATGCAGATTAATATAACATGCAATTACCATAGCTGAATCCTGCCGTTGTTGGTGCTGTCGTCTTCTTTGGGGTCACTGGATAACGCAGCCTGGTAACAAGACCTGAGGTTCAAAAAGAATTCAAGAGATGCAGCTTACTTCTGCAATAGTGCCAGGCAGCAAATCAGCTGCTTGTTCACTGCAAACTGCAACACTGATTAACAATAAGCTTATTGTTATATACAGCTTTGACCATATTTTCTACTATTGCATTGTTTTGACTACTCAAAGTGGCTACAAGAGGTATACAAGAGTAATCACTGCATCTAACTTGCTGCTGCTTCTTTACGGGTGAAAGATGGATACAGATGTATGCATATATATTTATGCTTTACAGTTATGCTGGCACCAACAAAGGCTGAGGAACCCTCTCAGATCAAAAAGATTATTTAAAATATATACTCTCAACGTTACTTTTGCTCATTTCTGTTTCACGCATATAAATCCCAGCAGCTTCACGTGGGGATTTCACATATACAAAATAAATGCTGCATGCTTGCTGAATATTCTCCTAAAATCTTGTCAGAACTCAATACACCATAAGGTAAAAGCAATGAAGCAATTAAAAAACAACTAGCAAAATCAGTTATAATAAATGAAAAGCAGGGTTATGTTTTGAAGCATATTTTCCAGAAAGACATTTTCCAGAATATCATCAGGAAATGCCAGGTCATCTAAATTAGATATAAATATCTGGAAAATATCAGTCATGAGGGAAATTTATGCACAGACTGGACTTGAAAAAAAGACACTATATCAGTATCTGTGCCTGGAACCTGATTCCTAAACTCTCCCCATCCCATCATACAGTGGGCGGACACCAGCATCAGCCATCAGCTATAGATCTGAAGTGTCTAACCTTTACAAAGACTCATCTTTAGGGATTTCCTAAACAACACGTTACTGTTCTCCTCATCTGTTTGCTATATAGGAAGATTAGATCACTTTAAGTGGTGGTGACCTGCAGGTAAAAAGCTAGTGCCTGGAGAGTACTCTGGGGAAGTAGCATCCCTATCCATCTGCTGTGGGTTACAGGCAGCTATGGAGACACGATGTGGAGCTAAATGAATGATTTTTCCTGGCTTGATACAGCTGTTGTTCTGTTACTCTGGGGACAGGAACATATTTATATATTTTTATATATATATTTTCATAAAATCTTTCAAATGATTGCCTATATTGAAAAAATGTGAAAACACAGTGTCTCATGACTTCCCTGAAAAAGAAGGATCTATAATAACCTAAAAACTTTCATTAAAACCCTAAAACGCCTCACACTCTTTTTCAAATCAACCCTAAGTGACAGAAAAAAATCCAATTCATCTACCTGCTGCGTTATGTTTATGATACTCAATTATTTCTGGAATGGAGTTAAAGAGATGTTTTTCTGCAAGGTAGTACTGCTTCGGCGACGTCACCGTTTCTTTTATATGGTAGTGTCTTATTCCTGATGAACCTTCTCTGGAAAAACAGTAACAGTAATAACAATAAAAATTGTATTGGGTTTGTGTGGCAAGGTTTTGGTAGCAGCGGGGGATACAGGGGTGGCTTCTGTGAGAAGCTGATAGCAGGAGGCTGTGACCCCATGGGAAGCCTGTGCTGGAACAGGCTCCTGGCAGGACCTGTGGGACCCATGCTGGAGCAGGTTTGCTGGCAGGACTTGTGACCCTATGGGGGACCCACACTGGAGCAGTTTGTGAAGAACTGCAGCCCGTGGGAAGGAACCATGTTGGAGAAGTTCACGGAGGACTGTCTCCCGTGGGAGGGACCCCACACTGGAGCAGGGGAAGAGTGTGAGGAGTCCTCCCCCTGAGGAGGAAGGAGCGGCAGAGACAGTGTGTGATGAACTGACCGCAACCCCCATTCCCCAACCCCCCTTCCCCGTCCCCCTGCACTGCTTGGGAGGGAGGAGGTAGAGGAAATCGGGAATGAAATTGAGCCTGGGAAGAAGGGAGGGGTGGGGGAAAGGTGTTTTAAGATTTGGTTTTATTTCTCAGTACCCTACTCAGTTTTGATTGGTAATAAATTAAAATGGTTTTCCCCAAGTCGAGTCTGTTTTGCCCGTGACGGTAATTGCTGAGTGATCTCCCCATCCTTATCTCGACCCATGAGCTTTTTCATTATATTTTCTCTCCTCTGTCTGAGGAGTTGAGAAGGGGAGTGATAGAGTGGCTCTGGTGGGCACTTGGCATCCAGCCAGGGTCAACCCACCACAATAACAACTTGTTAATAACAATTAGCAAGAATACAATGTCATTTGTTGTGAATTTTTTAAGAGGAGCACATTGACTAGAAAAAGGAAACAGAAAGGGCCAGCGTGGGTGCCCAATGTCACGCGCTTCAGGAAGAGCTTGAATATCAAAGATCCCGAGCGCTGGTGACTCGCCTTCGTCTCAGTGCTCAGACCAAGCTGGAGATTAACCCATAAAAGGTTAATTTTCAGCCCAGTGAGCTCCCCGATCCAGCTCGCCATACGCAATGGAAACACTTAGGCTGGCAGGAGGGAAGAGACGAAACAGAGTGGGAAAGCGAGGCCTCCTCCTTTGGTGGCAGTTCAGGTCTACTCTGGATTAAAGCAAATGTGACTTAACCATGGAGTCGAGAAGCTCATTTTAGTCACCCGTCTTGCCTATCACAGCACCCCTCGTTTCTTTGTTGAGCTCTCTCCTGGGCTTTCCTCCAGCCCATGGATTTGGAGATGGATGCACATGGATTTGGATGAGACAAGGTGTGCAGAGCAGCCACAGCAACTCACCCTCCAAATTTTGTATAAAGGGAAACTGTATACAGGCCAGGCTGACTGGAGTCTCTCACCACAAAACCACCTTCTTTATCCTAAAATGCAAGCACATTGACGGTTTTGTACAAGCGGTTTTAAGCTGCATGTCTCTTCTACTCGTTCTGTGATTTGCACATGCTGAAATAAGCATTTGCTTTAATAAAAGAAGCTACTTTACATGAATTTCATGGTTAATACTGCAAGGCTGCTGTACTCACCTCGTTTCTGAGGAGCTGCTCTGCCTTGCTTCTATTCAGGTTTCTGCTGTACCACCTGCAACACAACATCAGTAAGCAAAACTTCTCCAAAGTGCATGATTTCTGCGAGATGCTTAAAGCAAAGTACTACAAAGCTACAGATTCAGTAATTTTATGATAACAAATGTCAACAACTGAACTTTAGTTAATGTACAGAAATCAGTCTCTATTACATTGTGCAGTTATCCCATAAAAATGCCCTGAAACAAATCCAGTGAGATCCCACAGAAGCCAATAAAGTTTGGGCAATGGAACTAATTTTTCAGGAAAAACACTTCTCAAACGCACACAGGCTGATGGCAGCAGTTGCTCTGAACAGCAGCCCGAGGGCAGGCTGACAGCCCCGGGGAAGCAGCTGCCAGCACACTGGTCGAGCCACCTGCGGAGCTGGCTGCTAAACTGCTATTTCATTCAATAACTTCATGGTTCTGATTTTCTAGGGAGGACCCACCTACCAAAGAGGAGGTCGAAAGTGAGTTAAGTGTCACAGTTGCACACCCCTGAGATCGCTGCTGTACGGGGAGGTTAAAGCAGCCACGGAAGCACTGACGTTTCAGCCAGCTGCAGCAAATAATATAAAAAGGAAAAACATGCAGCTTGCAAATGGCGTGGTGCAATCATTTTGAGCTGTGCTGTCATGGCGGTAACTGAGCAGGGAAGTGGCACAGCAGCCTCTAATCAAGTTCTGCTGTTCCGGAGATAGTGGTTTCTTGCAGTTGGCAGATGAGCTGGAGTAACCCTCCCTGGACTGCGCCGTGACTCAGAATTACGGCCCCAAGGTGGTAAGGCACAAAGCAGTTGGACCAGATAAGGCAGCCCAGCTCCTTCCTTCCCTTGCTGCCAGCCCTGCAGCCCAGCCCAGAGCAGGGCAGGGCTCTTAGCAAGAGCCTCTAAGATGAGAAAGCAACAAAGAACAAGTAATTCCCTCTAGTGAAGCTGATGGCAAAATCCCAGAAGAAATTCTACCTTCTGTCAAAACACAGCAGAAGGAGCCATACGTGGCTGAGAGTAGAGATTTGGAGCTACTAATGTGGTTTCATAAACTGGTTTTAATTATTATTTCCTTACAGCTCCATTTTATCTAAAAGTCATAAGATGCTTCTTAAGTTCTCAGGCACAACAGTTTATGCTGTACTGAAATTTGAGTATCAAGAACAGGCTTGGATACTCAATGTTAAATTTTATCCTGATGTTCTTAAATAAGTACTCTACAATTAAACATCAACCGGAAAAAGCATTTTTTTTAAAAAAGCTATACTTTTGTAGCTGATAAGTTATATGCATACACTGAGACTTAAAATGCAGTGTGTGATGTACTTTCTTGAAAATTAGAGCTGAGCTGCCTTCCAAAATCTCTGATCTGTTATGTTTACTTTGAATGATTTCCACTGTTTTCTACTCTACTATCTTACTGCCACACACTTTGGATAGACATGTCACTGATATTAAAAAAAACATTCAGCACACTTATAATGCGTAAATTTCCTTTAAAGTTTCCCTTTGTCTATCAGAGAATTGGGAAGGGTTTTTTTTTTGTTTTAATAGTAATAGCCTAAAAACTACATGCCTGATGGCCATCTCACTGATTTGACTCTACATTATAAACCACAGCAAAATCAATGAGGAGAATCGGAACAAATATATGCCTATTTCAAATATCTAACTTTCATCTCTGAGATAATTGTTATCATATGTAAATAATTGCTTTCAAAGCCTTAAAAATACATTGTCATTCTTAAAGCATAGGTTTCATTTTACAATCTTCCAGGTTTTAATTCAAATATTCACTTACTCATATTGATCAAGGTTATTGGACTTCTTTCCTGTTACATAGTTGCTTGGAATATATCCTTGTTTTCTAAAAAAATATATAATATATAATCTGAGTGAAAACACGTAAAATTCCATGCCTAGAAGACAGTGTTTCATTCTGCTAATTACCAGAAGGTCCCTCGCTGTAATTTATTTATTATTGACCCACACACTCTACTGCTGATTATACAGAAACTAATTCTCTGCATCAGCATTTCCACATTAACTTTCAGTGCACCTAGAGAAGTGACACGGGCAGCAGAAGTGTCCAAAAAAACCAGCAGAAGGGGTGAAGAAGAGTAACCCTCCGCTGCTCTGTCACTTCTGCGCTCGGAGGTCCCAGTCAGTCACTGGAAATACGTTTGGAGCCTGCCACAGGCTGACAACTCACTGTTACCCCTAACATATTGCAACAGGGACCTGATAAATATGAAGTATGGAAACTTTCACCTTTAAAAGTGCAGGGAAAATTTTAATCCAGGGAATGTAAAGTTGTAGTCATTGAGGCATCTCACTGCAACTCTCTCTCAACTCATTCAAAGATTGCCCCTAATGATCTAGCTATTAAATAAGATGATGATTATTCAAGTCTGGAAGTCGGAGCCTGCTGAGCTGAGTGTGAACCATATTGCTCTCTAATGAGCCGTTCCCCAGGGAAGCGGGAGTACTGTACCAGTCTAGCGAGGTTTTGCAGGCTGGCTGATGCTTTCATTGGGAAACCATAAACTCTTAAATTGGTTTCTATGTGGGAATAAAGATACGGATGAGATTTCAGGGCTGGGGTCCAAAGTGGGGTCTAATACAGGGTGTAATAGAGTTATTTGTTGACACATAGTCAATATAAACTACTAGTCAATATAAACTAGTACAGCATGGAAATAGCCTTATGAACTTTATAACGAAAAATAAGGAACTCGTGTTTACCCATATTTGTCTCTCGCCTTCCACCAGTGAATGTCATTCTTCTCAATCACCGTATATTCTTCACCTTTCTCTAATCTTAAATCATGATGTTCTGTAGGCTCAAAGTCATACATTGCTACCACTATCTCCTCTTCTTTGTTGCCATTTTCTTCAACTGGAGGAACAGGTGGCGGAGGCCTTCGCTGAAAACATCCCAACATTATTATCAGTCCACTCTGCTCCACTCCAGCTCACCCTTACCATGACACCAGTGCAAACCAGCTGCGCATCCCAGAGGCAAAAGCTGGGCTAGTTCTGGGTTGCCCCAGGAGTGAGCTGCGGCGGCCTGGCGAGGCAGCTGGGGCACGTGGAGGATGATCAACGCGGGTGCTACCCATGGGGCTGGCTCGCACTGCAGCTGCCAGTAAAGGGCAGCGCTAGCTGGTGTTTGCTTTCCAACCCCCTCTCCAGCCAGCAGCAGAGATACAGCTAATAGGTGCCACTACATTTCAATGGGATTTTCTCCAGCCTGGGCTTGGATGCCCATTGGCGCATACAGAAATAGACCTTTGCTGTAGGATACGGAAAGAATCACAGGATACCTAAACACCATCTCAAAACCCAGCAATTATCTATTCAATATTTTAAAGACACTACCTACCGCACTTTTTTCTGGCATTGGAGAGGGCAATCTCATTAAACCTAGAAACAGAGCATAGGAAAGGATCTGTGTCTATCCATTTAGCTATAAATTTAAAAACTGAATAAAAGGTTTAAATTTCAGATAAGGTTTTAGTATCTTAACTAGCCTTCAGGATAGTTTAGTAAGTCAGAAACAAAAGACAGCTCCAGTTAAGGATTAGGAAAATACTGATTAAATATTCTTGCAAAAACATCCTAAATCAGACGGCAGGCTACATTCACTGCAGGATTTGGCAATATCTGTGCCATACCTGAGCATGCCACGCAGAGATCCCTGAACCAGCCCTCAGATGCAGAAATATATGAGAAATAAAAAAGAGATAGAGATAAAAAAAGGTATATAAAAAGGAAGCAGTATTCTTGTCACCATGATAATTTAAAGGTCTGTTCCTATCAACATCTGCTCTTCTAAAAAATAATACTCCCCCTGACCCTTGCTTCACTAAATAAGGCATAAACGTTGTCTGTATTTTTTATTACTTCTCTCAGGTCCAAGAGTATTTTTGTCTCCTGTGCTGCTTTTTTCCCCACTTAAAAGGTTGAGCTGTACGTCAGTTCTTTTTCCTGATGAATAAGGCTGACCATGAGCCACTGTTTATTCTTCAATGCAATTCTTCAATTCTTTTAATGCAACTAAACCCACAGGTTCCCACCATTCCCATTTAAGGCCCTGATGCAGGAAACCATTCGGGCACTGCTGATTTCGCTGGGAGGCAAGCAATGGCTCAATTCCTTTTCCTGCTACGGAATTTTCCTTAAATCAAGGACTAAATAATTACTGTATCCTTACGTAGGACAACATTGCGGTGAGGGTCACGCTTGCACATCTTTGCATGCTACAGCATCCGCTGCTGAACAAGCAGAACCTGTGATTTGGATGCTGGAAGATGCACCTGCCTACAGAAGTCACAGTTCATCCAGGTTCAGCACACAGATGTTCACAAGCCTCTAAGAAAATTCAGTCATGTGTCTGTAAATACATTAAGCCTTCTTGTATCATTTTTACACCGGTGTAGTAACACTGAATGCAACACGGTTATTATTCTTCTACGTGGGTATGTAGAAGTTATTTATTAAAACTGAAGAGCTGGCAAGGATTTCTAGCTGAATCTTTTTCACCATCAGGTTTTACCCTCAGTCTGAGGTAAACACTTGGTCAAATAAGTTTCAGATGGGAAAAACAAACCAAGTGAAACAAATTCAGCAACCTCAATGATTCCTTTCAGCTTTTTCTAAACATTTTTGGGGGACGACAATTCACTGGCTTTTATATTTTTTACAGAATGCTTGGAAACTAAACAAACATTTTGATTTACTTTAGGCACAGTATCACTGATTCACTCTGTTCTATAAATTTGCCTAATACCTAGTGCATTCAGGTGTGATGACAGGATCATATAAAAAAGCAGAAAAATATGCCAAAACAACTTCATATGAAAACATATGTACTTACTGTTTTCAAAAAGATTATATTTTTCACAGCCAGGTGCTAATTTTTCTGTCTGTCTGCAGCACTGATAAATTCCCTCTGTCCAGAATTTAGGATGATATTTTACCATTATATTGCTGTTGTTCTTTATTTCTACAAGAAGAAAAAGAGTATATATTGAAAGATATTAAAAAAAAAACCTGCAAGAGGGACATTTTTAATAAATATTACAATATCTTTGACAGTAGACATAATCTTTACTTCTTATTGGCCTTACTACAGCATTGCTTTTCTTAAGGACCTTCTAACAAGTTTAGAAGGGGTGATATAGTGATAGTAGAGGACACTGTTAGGATAATACATGACTTTATTCCAGAAAAGAGTGCCACACTCCCTGCCTAAACCGGCCACCCCAGCAGGGGCAGGCATTTGGTGCATCCCCAAAAGGAGACCCAGGCACCCACCTGCACCCTGCAAAGCAGTCAGGCAGCTGTGAAGGCCCTGGGGGCTCTGCCTGCCCCTATTCTTTTTATTACTGCTGCAAGTGACTCAATTTCCTCTACAAATAGTGTTCTGGAGGGAAAGATAGCTGACATTTATCGCTATTCCATGGCACAACGCCCGTGTTTGGCTTGAAAGGCTCCTTACCCCCATCCTATGGGCTTGCTGAGTTTCAGAGGTTATTCCCTGCCCTGTGGTCCCCACCCCAGGAATTATTTCTTATTACTTTACAGAGCACCTGCAATTAATGTGAACATTTGATGGTGGCAGAAAGCATTAAGATGTTCTTGAAAAAAACCATCTTTACTCACTATGATTGCATTTATCAGATCACATCTCAGTGGAGATGCCTCCTGTCGTTTTACATCAGTGTAAGGCCATTATCAGGCCTGCAATGTTGCCTAGCTACATTCAAACAAAACTTTCTAGTGATGCCAGTAAGTAGCTTGGATAAGCTTTTTGATGATTTACACGTTGTGCAAAAGCATAGAGTCAAATTCTGATTGCATCTGGACTTCACAATTCTAATTAAATCAGTCTGGGTGTTTGATACTCCCAGGACCCGCTATCCCATGTTGTGTATGCAAATGATGAGCTGGCCCAATAAAAATAAAAATCGGTGGATACATGCAATAGGGGCTCTACCATTTTATTTTTCTAGCTTGTTGTGGGTTGACGCCAGCCAGCAACCAAGCACCCACGCAGCCACTCGTCCACTCCACCCACCCAGCAGGACAGGGGAGAGAATAGAAAGAGCAAGAGGAGAAAAGTTGTGGGTTGAGATAAAGACAGCTTAATAACCAGAAGAAAGAAAAAAAACCCAAAGTAATGTAAAGGCAATTGCTCACCATCTCCCACAAAGCAGACCGATGCCCAGCCAGTCTCTGAGCAATGGCCAATACCAAAGCCAAAAAACCCCAACCCCCGCCTTCCTCTACCCCAGTTTTTATTGCCGAGCGTCACATTATGTGGCCTAGAATATCCCTTTGGTCAGCCCAGGTTTGCTGTCCCATCTGTGTCACCTCCCAGCCTCTTGCCCACCCCCAGCCTACTCCCTGCAGGGGCAGAGGGAGAAAAAAAGCAAAGCCTCCATGTTGTGCAAGCACTGCTCAGCAACAACTAAAACACTAGTGTGTTTTCAACACTGTTTTGGCCACAAATCCAAAACACAGCACCAAGTTAACTCCATCCCAGCCAGACAGCTCAAGTAAAGCTACTAAACATGTCAGACGTTAAATATGAGCAATTTCCATTACCTTCTTTCAGATTCCTCACCCACTGATCCCGGCTTTGTGCACTTGGTGCAAAAATATAAAGCGTATTAGCATCATATACAACCTGGAGGGGTGGGGAAAAAAAACCAAAAATCAAAAAAGACATTCACCTGGTAATATTCATTTATTTATTCCTCAGGAAACAAAGAAAACAGAACAAGACAAATATCTGTTACAT
The DNA here is from genome assembly GCA_013401315.1 of Balaeniceps rex. NCBI lineage: Eukaryota > Metazoa > Chordata > Aves > Pelecaniformes > Balaenicipitidae > Balaeniceps > Balaeniceps rex. The sequence goes on from VYZW01045649.1 coordinate 85,571, forward strand.
TTGGCAAAATTAGTGTCCTCAGCCACAAAATGCAGAAACTGGGAAAAGGTTATTAGGGTTTACTATTCATATACGATGCTTTCAGTAGAATAAGGAAGGATTTTGTAATGGTACGTTATCTTGAGAATGTTCCTTAAAAATCTTTGCTTCACACTTTGCTTTGTTGATTCTTCACCGTCTGTTTTGTAAAAACAGTTCAATTTAACTGCTAAAGCTATTTCATAATCAGATAGCCTTTGTTCCCAGCCATTTCATAACTCCTTGTGGTTCTGTACTGCTCTGGGGTGATTCTTGCTTTCTTTTTCGTCACTGCTTGTACTGGTGGAAAGCAAGTATTGCCCTGGGAGAAAGGGTCCAGAGTCCCCTCTCTGGCAGTGGAATTCACTCCCACTCCAACTATTCCCTCTATCATAAGCAGGCACAGCATCCAACCCCCCATATCTAAACATTTCTTTTTCCCCTCTAAGCACTTTGTTTTCTATGCTTATTTCCATTAAGTTCACAATGGAAGAAAATGTAACAAGTTTTATTTTTATTTTCTTATTTCTGTATAATTTAATGGTAATTTAATTTAATTTAATGTTAAAGAATGAAGACAGGGAAAATGGGCTGCCAGCTAACCTGTTTTGGAGGAAGACCAGGACAAGGCACTTTCCAGGCAAAACCCAAGCAGAGAGGGTGGGGAAAAGAAAAAAACCCAGTGTATGAGGCACAGCTCCCAAGGGAGGGGACTGCAGGGGGAGCAGAGACTGCTGGGGACAGGTTTTAACCACTGATCCTGAACCACCTCCCACACAGCCCCAGAGAGCAAGAGAATGGGCTCAGTATTTAGAGGTGACAGTAATTTCAAGTAAGTTACTTCCAAATGGCTTGGCACTGTTGAAAAGAGCACTGTAATTTATGTATTTTATATAAAAGGAACATACCTGAAATGGATATTTATTTTGACAGGGAATAATACCATCACTGTTTACAACTTCTACGCATTTAATCCTTGAAATATCCACAGATCCTTTTCTGTACTTTTTCTATAAGAGGAAAGCAAAAAACATTATGTAAAATACAACCAATTTATCTAATCCTCTTTTTTTTTTTCCCCGGCACAGGCTTCTTGCTTTCTTTTCCACTTACAATACTGATGTTGCTTTAACTGCAGAAATCATTTGAAAAATGAGAGAGGATATAAAGATCTACACAGGTGAAAGTGCACAGAGTACAGCATAATTGGTTAGTAAAAAGTACCACTTCTTTCTATATAAAGTTTCCAATAAGTTGTAATCATAGGTTTAATCTACTCTTCTTTACAAAAAAATAACTTGAGTGCAGATGAAGGACAGCTTCCCCCTTGCTGATTTTAAATTGTGATTAAAACCGGTGAGGGAAATAGGTGCCAATGCATCATCTCATCTGCCCCCTCACTCTGTTGCTGAAGTGCTCCCACCATTTTGTGGCTACCGCCGTGTTTCACCAAGTTTCCAGAGAAACTGGGATGCTGCTCAGGCAACACAAGTTCCTGCTGAGGCAGGAAGCAGAAAATGGGGGTGAAACCCATCCCTGGGCCAAGCTGGGGTCTGTGTTGAAGGAACTTCTTTGACCAAGGCTAGCAGAAGCCCTGAAGAAGCGAGGTCAAAACCACAGACATCTGAGAAGTCTATTCGGCTTGCCTAAATTGATAATTATGAAGATTTTAAAGAAGGAAAGGGGTGCCCACGGCACTCAGCAGGTGCTGCTGAAAGTAACAACGCATGGAAATATGGTGTAGTTCAACACTCCAGAGAGGAAGCTTCTTGGAAGAACAGCCCATAACTGGAGTTGGTGTGTACTGGGCTTTAGCCTACATGTAAAAGCAGTAGGAAATAACACTGAAGTCTGCACACAAGCGGACCTTTTTAAGGTGGCTGTTTCTGAAGGAATTGTTCAAAACCATTTTCCTTTACCTGAAGCAGAAGCTAAAAATGAGAGCCCAGCACAGAAATTTATAACGTGCTCTACTACATGGCAAAGGGAAACACAAGAACAATACATTTCTGAGAGCAAAATGATGATGAATCTACAGAGACTGTATAGGGCCACCTCTCACTTTTGGGACAACCGAGTCTCTAACAGGAGAGGAAGTTTCTACTGGAATCCAGAACAAAACAAAAATAGCAGCAGCTCATGGCTGGTCCTGAATTAATCCACATCAAAATTTTTGACTTGCCAAGCACACCCAACACATCCAGTCCAGAGTGCAACTTACGAAAGATGGAACTGTTCACACAACATGGAAATAATTAGTAATTACTGAATTATTTGAGATACTCCAATCCTTACTCAGCTGCCCTCTTCTCTTCTGAGGATGGAAATTTCAGCCCAAATAGCAGAAGTCTGGCACAACCATAAGCAGCGGAAAACACAGTCTTATAAATAAAGAGCAACTTCAAATATAGCTGTCACAATTCTACCACCCTACAAACACAATAGTTACTACCCATGGAAAACATGGAAATTTCATCAGCATTTAAAACTCATTTAGTACTCTGTCTCTTATGTATATTGTTACGAAGAAAGCAGGCAGAGCATGGTCAGCATCAGGAAGAATGACAGGAACTAAGTTCAGATAAAGCTGTAACTGTTACTTAACATCAGAAAAACCAATGTCCCCCTCCCCCCCCCAAAAAAGAAGCCTCAATAAGGGGCTTTTTAAAGGGGGGGGGGAATAATTAGTTATTTTAACGAACCATTAAAAAAAGTCAATCATAAACATTACCATGAGCTGTACTACAAAGCTATATCATGTTATGCTGAAAAATAATTTGCACCAAGTATGCAACCTTGGATTTTTGATCAAAAAATCATTTCAAGTCTTCTGTTTATTTTATGGTATCCCCTTACTTGAACTTTGACTGCCCAAAGTAAAACATACATTCATGCAAATGCCGAAAATTGAGTTACTAAAGTCTACAACACTTGGTACGGCAGCAAGTATTGCTTTTCCCTCTCCTTGTCACTGTGTGGCAGGCCTGGCAGCTTCAGGGCTGCCAGATTAGTCAAGGCAGAACAGGAGGATCTGAACAAGATGCACTTTTTCATGAAGCACAGAATTCAACGCTCCACATAATTGTGTTGAAGAGACCTCTCCAGATATTTTTTCCTGCACAACAACATAGAAGAAACGCTTGCCACTTCTGCAATGTACGGACACAGCTTTCTGTGGCCAGTGGGGGTACCCACATATTGCTTGGATCCCATCTGCTGGTTAACTGAGGTCATGGGACAGAGAGAGAGATGATATGCATTGGGTTTCCTATCCGGAATGACAGAAATTCCTTGGAGGAACAGGCTTTATTACTTTCTCTGAACCTGCCTCTCCTCCAAGACTCAAGAGTTTTTCATGTCAATTCTGGCATTCAGTGGGTGCTCACTCAAAAGGAGCATACATCTGCCAGGAGGACAAAGGAGAGGAATCCAACAAGATAATCAACTAACACGCTGGGGGAAAAATAAAGCCAACCTCCTGACACACAGCACATCATTCTAATAATCGTATTTCCTAAGTCATCCCTTTGTACACTTTCATGATTGAAGGTGGCTCAATTTGCTTCACCATGAGATGCTAAATGAAGCCAACTCAAAGGTGACCTGCCTTACAACTCAACCCAGCAAATTAAGCTTAACGTCAGAGAAGATTATTCTATTTTTACATACTTTACAGATTAAAAAAACCTTACATATGTGAAATTAAATACAAATGTACTGCCCCAGACACGTTTCAGATTGCATCAGAAGCAACAGTTATTAATGGCCAGCAGGCTTCAAACTGTCAGGTGTGCAGCTGTGTTTTAGCTCAGCATTTCTCACTACTAAACCAAGGGGCACAGGAGCAGGAAGGAATGACTCAAGAAAAATGCTAACAAGACCGCTGCAATTTCTCTCCCCTCCCTACTTAAATGATTTCCCTTTATAATGGGACATCTTGCACACCATCACCATGTTGCAAGCCATATGGCTTGCTCTAGACCCAGGCATACAACAGACATGAAATGCAGAATCAAGGGAGAGCTCAAGCCCTGAAGTAGTTGGGAAGTAGAGGTGCAGGCATGAGCCAGCCATGAGAAATCCACCCACAACGACTCTTTCTGACAAGTGACCTCTGCCACAAAGAGTCAAAATTAGTACAATGGCTAATTAGGCAATGTCAAACCATAGGAGGCAGAGGGACATTTTTCACAGTTGTTTTTGGAGGTGGAAGATGGCTAACATAGTAGAAAAAGGTTAGATTTCACTACTAGAAATAGTAGTATTTCACCAGCACATTCATGCATGCTGTCTCAACTGGACACAAGTATTAACGGAGGATTTGGAAAAATCACAGGCCAGTGAACCCAAGGGACCTATCAAAGCTGGTCCACCCCTTTTCTGAAGATAGATATATGCCTCTAAATGGAGGCCTACAGAAGGAAATACGGTTAGAACAGTAATAAAGGTCTAAAATTACTATATCCCAATAAGGATAACAGCAAAAATACGTGCTTCAAAGTCACACTAAAGGTTGCTGGGTTTTTTTAAAATGTATCTGCTTGCTGAAAATAACAAAAGGGAAGTGACTATACAGAAACTACTATACAAAGTTTCTCAAAATGCAAAATGCCATATGTACTTCATACTTGCCTATGCTTCAAAAACTTGATTTACAGTTTCAGAAGCCCTGCTCCTTGCTCACAATGAGGATGGCCAGTCCAGGCAATAAGTCTCATTTCCATGCAATACAAAAAGAATAAGCTATTCCTATTATTTAACATACAAGACAGTAATATCAAGAAGTTATAACACTACACCTACATTGTCAGACATGGAACAAAGTCAGCCCAGTTGTCAAGAAATAGCTAGATTTTGTTTCGCCCATTGCCTCTCTCTCTCTTTGTTGTTCATACTATTTCTTTCTCCTAAGCTTATCCCCATATAGGAAATCCTGAGGTCATCAGCATGTGACCCATGGAACTTGTGTTCTCACAGTACATAAGGTCTCAGCGTTATGGACTTCTCCTTTCACGGAGCAGCTCTGCAACTTCACAAAACCTCAGAAAAGCCTGGCTAACCCAACATCCCCTGTAAAGAACTTCTCTGGTAGAATATGGTCCAAAGCCAAATGTAAGGGTGTGTTCAGTTTCGGGGGGTTTGTTTGGGTTTGGGGGTTGGGGTTTTGTTTGTTTTTTAAATAGCATTGCCACTTAGCGGTAAGAAGCACTGGATACTGCTGCAGGTCCCTCCTGAGAGGCATTTTCACCCAAGCAACTACTGATTATGCAAATATAATTACTGTAGCTAGGTGTTAGATGGCCACATCTTCCATCCCCTTATTTTCCAGTGTGTCAGATATGTTGAAGAATGCCCTGCCTCCTTTCAATTAATTTTTTAAATTATTATTCTAACAAAAGCAAGTATCTAGCATTTCTGTTCACCTTTCCAAAATGGCTAGAATTGAGATAAAAAGCGAGAAGTGATTATTATTCTGATCTGATCCCAGATCTGACTCTTGGGAAGAATTTCAAGGGGGGCAAAAAATACAAACGTAAGTGAGAAGGAGAAAGTCTTAAATCCTGTCCTGCAAAATAGAAAACCAAGAATCCTTTACCATGGCGTGGCTGCTCAGCAGATGCCAACCACCAGCACTGGAGAGACCGAAAAGCACAAAAAGAATTTCTCCGTAGTAGCACTGATGCAACTTCCTAACCATGACTACAACGCATTATCCGTAATTTACTCTTCTTCTGCAATCGAGAGGCAGTCAGTCAAATGTACACAATTACAGTTATGATACATTGCTGCAATCATATTCACATAAGGTAGCAACATAAATAAAGAGTAAACGACAAAATAAATCAGCCAGGCCTCCATCCATATCAGGCCTTAAGTCATCTACAACCTTTCAGCTTTCAAAATAACTAGCATATAGCTTCAGGTTCTTTCAGACAAATCTTCTGTTCCCAGTTTTCTGTGAAGTCCTCACAGAGCTCTGAGTCTGGCCAGCCCAGCTGTAGCATTTCTCCCCTCTCAGAGGCATCACTCTGTCCGTAGGGTGAGTGACACCTTTCATTCAGCCACCCCCCTAACACAGCCTTCATGCTGTCTGAACACTAGACTCAGACAACTTGAGCCAAGAAGGGAGGAGAGCCCAAGTCCATGGGCATCACAGGCAAGTGACCAGAGCCCCTGGACAGGACCCGAGAGGTCACCTAGCCAAGGCACCAGCTGCTTCACCTACTCTTTCAAGGTTCAGCTGATGAAGTCCACAACTACAGAGCTGAGGGGTTTTTTTGGCTTTGAAGATTCCTATTACCAGTCCTCCTCCTCGCTTTAAACACTTGCTGCTCCACCAACCCTTCATCACAGTGCAGGCTTTTGGGAATCTCATCCTTTCCACTGCTCCTAAACCTCGCAGGCAGGTCCACATCTTCCTTGAAACTTGTTGCCCCAAACCAGATGCAATACTGCAGCTGATACCTTATCATCAGATTGTAAGGATTCACAGTCCCGTTTATTCATCCTAGTGTAACATTTGCCTTTTTCACAGCAACAGCGTATCATTGATGCATATCCAGCTCATGATTCACTATCCTGTCACCCAGGTCCTGCTGGGGACAGCTTGACATTTAGCTACTTATTCCCATTCCGTATTTGAACATTTCAGCATTCCTGTCTAAACTTTTACCTTTTGCACTTGTCCACACTGAATCAGAGTCTACAAAATAAAAAAACCAAACAAACCCACCACATACCTAATCCCAATATACCACTTTGATTTCGAGACTTGTTTTCCAAAGTGCTTGCAGCTCCTTAAAGTTTTATGTCACCTGAGAACTCAACAAGCTTCTATTTCAGCAACAATATCACTACCAAAACTACTGAAACGCAAGACAGGACACCCCATTCACTACAGCCTTTCAATCTGAAAACAAGCCACCGATGCCTACTGAACACTGTACCAGTTTCCCATATGTTCTGCAATCAGATTTACAAGAAGTTTATATAGGTAATTTCTAACGCTGACATCTGAAAATGTCTCATACAGCAGTGTCAAAACCCTTACTGGAATGAAAACACGGGATATCTGCTGCTGCTTTGCTACCCACGAGACTTGTTACCCCGTGGCAGAAAGAACATAGATAAGTCTGAGATTTTTTTGGTTTTTGTTCTTGTCAAATCTTTGTTGGCTGATGATTTTGGTATCTTCCAGGTACTTTCAACAAGCCTGTTTTTTCTAGCACTTTTCTGGAAATGATATAACTTACAGTTTCCCAGCTTCTCTTCTGCACTCTTTTAAAGCTAGGCCTTCTCTAGCCTTCCAGAATCCCATTTATCTTCCAGCTCTTCCTTCTTAACACCTTTAAGACTCACCCACTCCTGTCTAGTCATAAGGTCAATATTCTCATCCATGCCTTGTCAGTGTCTCAACAACTACAACCTACAGTTTTCAACTTCAACTATGTCTAATTTTTTCCATCGCATAAACATCAAAATTCTTCTACAAAGATAATTACTGCAGATCCTCATTTTATATCAGACTTTTCTTTTAGCAGATGTTATAGAGAACAGGGAATCATTAGTGCAACATAACCAACTTCTTTTATAACTTCAGTTTCTTTATGACTTGCTCTTTTCAAGTGAGTATTCCCATGCCATCAGTTAAGTTGCCTCCATTCACATGAATAGCTTTATTTCTCTGATTTGAACAGCTTTCACTTGCACCTGCTTAAAACTTCCCCAGCTGTGTCTACTGTTATCGGTCTTCTCTTGGTTTTTCAGCCAGTATTTGGGGTCTTCCGGATCATCATAAATACAGTAGTTCTGCCTATGAGCAAAAAATTTATTTTAAAAAAATACTTTCTTGAATCTGGGTGGAGGAGGGGAACAGGAACAAACAAACCAGGAACCAGCTTCACAGTTCCCAATGCCAACGTCGCTGCTTTCCAGTAGACCATCTATCCCAGACCCCCTCTGTAAGATATTTTTCTCAGATTCTCTCAGCTGCTTTCCTCCTGACTCCTTTTTGCTCCTCCCATGAGGTTTCTGGGGCCTTTGCTGAAGAACACGGTCTTCTCGTTCATTCACCTCAATACCTCAAAATGCTGACAAACTTTATGTGGAGCTGTATTTTGGACAATTAATTCCTACTTGTTTGATCTACCTCATTTCCTAAAGGAAAGCTGTCTCCTTTATTACATTTGCTCTGAGCAGCGGGTAGCTACAGTCCTAGCTCAACCCTCCTCTTCCCTAGGCTACCATACAACAGAGGTGTAGGTAACTAATTTGTGGTAAAACTTTTCCTGGTTACTGTAATGTCTCATCAATGCTTTGCACTACATCCCTACTGATTTGTTGCCGCATCTTATGCTTTGATAAGCAGCTTCTCGGAAGGACTGGGTTTTTGCTATAAGAGTTCAGTGCTGTTATGGGGGACTAGCAGCCATCACAAAATAATTAAATCAATATAAATATAACACGGCTTACATCATTTTTACATCTGTGTATTTACTTGAAGGAAGACTCAGCTTCCTATATTGCTCTTTCTCATCAGAGATGGGCATCTCACAATCCTATTACTCTATCTGAGCAAAGAGATCTATATATAGGAATCACAATGCAGGTATTGCTATATCAACAAAGATATCTGTAAGTTTGCTTGACAAACTAGTATCCATTGGTCAGTCATCTACAATTACCAAGTCACTTGCTAATTCTCTGTCTTGATTTCTGTGGAATCATGTGCAAAGAAACGAAGTTAAAATTAACTATTTTACTAAGGCTGCTAATCTGTAAAAGCAATGGTTGTAGTCATTATAGAGGTATTATACAACTCGAAAGGGTGGCTACTCATATTCTGAGTTAGCATTTAAATATAGATCTTGTGAAGAAGTTTGAAAAGCCGTCTATTCCATCATGTGTTTTGAGTCTTTAGTTTTTCATAAGACGTACAAACAGAATATTCTCTATCCAGCTGGATGTGACAGGCATCATTCTAGGTGGTATAACTTGTAAATACATCATTGTACTTGCTCAGCAATATAATTTATGCTGAAAATCATTGTTACAAGTTAATCATTACATCTTTAATTTTTTTTATATATATATATATAAAAAAAGCAGGTGTGTATGTGTTTTAAACAATCTATCTATCCTGACTGCACTTTAAAAATTTTGATCCATTCTTCTTCTGACAATGCTGGGAAAAAACTGTGTTTAACTCCATTAAAAATTGCTAAACACTAAGAGCTGAACCAACCTAAAGCCACAACCTCTCTTAAAGACAGTTGTGAAGGTATGTCCCCAGTAAGTACAGCTAAGGACTGCTACGCGATTCATGTGGAAGTGTATATCCATTTCTGTTTCCTAGAGGGGAAACAGCAGCCAACTCACAGTCCTCTTCCAGGTCTAGCTGGAATAAAGTTATTGTGCAAACTTGCAAGTATTTTAAGAAAGCTCTATTGTTACTACCTATGACTTCGAATAAAAAAAAGGCTCTGCCAATCTACTCATTTCAGAAGCTACTTATCTTACATTAAAAGAACAAGAGTAATCAGCGATCAGACGCATTTTAATACTGAGTTGTGCTTTCATTTACATAAAGAATTAAATCACCTATGCAATGACTAAGGAAACCATACAAATCAGGGTAATTAAATTAAAAATAAAAGGATAAGCACTATAGGAATAAACAACAGTAGAATCGATACACATTAATCTGTTACAAAAAGAAAAGTAACTAGCATAGCTTTTTGGAACTTTATAATGTTGTTATGCTCTAAAGGAAGTATTTGCACAAGATTAGCGTTGCAATGAAGCTACACAATTTTACCCTGAAACCTGCAGCTTTAGAGTGGGCCCCAGAGCTTTTAAAGTTATTTTTCCTTCCTTAAAATATCACCACGGTAATTTCAGTAGCTTCTGTCTCCTCTCTATTCAAATTACAAGAACCAAATACAATTGTTGCAGAAGAACCTCTTTTCCTTAGGAAGAGACTTTCAAAATTAGCAACTGCCAAGAATGTTCAAGTTTTTATTCTGCTTTTTTCATTTATATCCTGGTTGCTTTTTGTTAGTTGTAACAGTTCTTCTGTTTATGCATGACAGTTTTCACACAAGTCTGATCCTGATGGCAAATACCACTACTGCCAGTGAAGACAAGAGCACCTGCACCTCCCAAGATCAGCTCATCGGAAAGCTGCCTTCTCCTTGACTCCACAGAAGCATCCTTCTAAATAAGGCTCTTAAATGTTTTCCATCTGGGGCTATTATTTGGCTCCTCTGTAGAAGCAAATGGTTTCTGCATACAAATAAACAGGTAAGTGCTGTGCCTACCCCAATATCCTCTGTGCAGCCCCTCCAGAGCTGACGGGTATTGCAGCACAGACTCTCCCCCATTTTGTCCTCCCTCTTAACACCACAGACCCACATTCACCCAAACACACGCAGGGTAACCATGAGGACCAGGATTTAGCCTACACCTTTTGAAAACACAAAATCCAATATAAAGCGTTTACTGCTTTAGACTGTAATCCATACAGCAAACATGAGCAAACAATAAAGATGCTTAAGCTTAAAGCAATTTCATGTTCACAAACTCATACTCAGCTTCGTACTCAAGGTCAGTGCAAGTTGCTGTGGGCTGGAAAGGTTAATGCGAGCATGCTGTGCCATGTGTGGGAGGACAGTAACCAAGCCACACACACCAGCACACTTTCAAACTAAAGACTGTCACTGCTAAGCAAGCTGAGAGAGAGAAATACCACGGTGAAAGGAAACATTTCCACAGCTCCAATAGATAATGAGGATACTAACAGTCCGCACATTGGTAACTATTTATGGAATTATGACCAGATCTGTGTCAGCTCTGTGGAAGCACCGTGCTCATGAGAAACATCAACGTGAAATTTTTCAAGCCAACAGGACATCTCACTTGCACAAACCAGCTCTTTTCAACTACTCCAGTGACGAGAAGTACTTTAACATCTACGTTTATTATCTTGCCTTCATCTCAAAGAACTTCCCTTACTTAAGATGCTATCTAGAGCAAAAACCTCTAGTCTGGTGGCACTTCCAGTTCAAGTGAGCTGCTCTGTCAGCATGAGCTAAGTAAAACTTGAGTGAAATACATGTTACCTGCTATCATGGCTATTCTGTAACGCAGCAGAAAGCCTGCTCCAGTCAGGGCCATCGGACTGCCCCTAATGTCTTCTCCCAGTTCAGATATCTTCTGACCATTCATCGAGAAAGAATTCACAACAGTAAAACTTCTTGCCACACAGGGAGAAAGAGGATAGACCGAGTACTTGGTGGACCACTCTGGTGGATGCAGTAGCTTGGATGTTATTTCTGTGTCGTTTGTCCTGTTGGCTAACTCAAGAGGAATAAAAGATAGTGGTTTTTGCAGCAGCTAAGCCACTCTGCAAATGAGTGTGGGGGGCACTTGCACCATGGGACACCAGGCATACTGGTAGAGCTGTAAAGTGAGTATTCCTTTCCATTACAACTGTTCAGCTAATATTTAGTGAAGTATTTCCAATTTCAGTGATAAGGTGGACTCCTAGATAAACACTAAGGTTTGATTTTCCAAACAGAGTCAGCCGAAAGTGTGAATCCACCACACTTTTGAAAATAAACTCCAGAGCATTTTAAGTTGAATATGCAAGATATGAGGCCAGTTTTGACAGAAAATGGCCAAACTTACCTAGGGCCATGCATATGTGAAGTTATTTCCATAAATGCCTCCTTGGGTTTCAAGATGCACTCCCTTCAAGATGAAACTAGCAATTTGGAAAAAGTAATACTAAAACTTTAGCTAAATTTTTGCTGGTCAAAAATACCATTCCAAATGAGATTTTTTTTTTTAATTACTGCATTAAATATTTGATTTTCAGACAAGCAGGTTTATTTCAAAATTGCTTAACTTTGCTTATTTATTTCCTAAAGATTAGTATTTTTTTGAATTCTTAGAAGAAAATAGTTCAGGAAAATGAACAGAAGCATACCTGAAGCAGTATGCTGAGCTTTAAAACCACACAAAATTGGAAAGAGATTTCCTAATAAAATATTTCACGCTAGCATTTCCTCACTAGAACACTACATGCCTTTGCTACACAACCAGATTACCTGGAGAAGTTACACTGCAATCGATGACTCCAGGTGACACCAGTAAGCATAGCGCAGGAGTCCTCAAGAGCACGGGCCAGTTTATGCAAAAATACCTACTACCTCCCACTTCCAAACCACCATAGTTACTACTGTCTACGTAAATCTGTTTAAAGCTGGCTTGGTAAGTCTACAATGCATATTTGAGAAGGTTGTACATATCTTAAGTCTTCCTGACTGTAGCATATTCAGTTTTATAGCACATTACCATACCCAGAATAGGAAAATACGTGCTAGATTGAATTTAATGCTGTTATTGCTGTTTAGCTATTAACTGGCAGGTTACTATGCTTGCCATGGGGCTTGCTTGCCTCACTGTACATTAGATTCGAGTGCTCGTTAGTGGCTGCTTTTTGCTTTCACTGCTTGCTGTACTGCTCATCATCTGACTCTGCTGTGCCTGGGAACATTTTGATAACAGCAATGGCAATGCGCCTAGGCTGGCAGATGGCCAGGGCATTGCTGCTGTTCCTGTGCTGCTGTACTGGACAGGCTGGAACTCCAGTGTGAACTCAAGTCGAAGGGACTGCGACGTGTGGATGAGCCCCCGTGGGAGCACGACACCCCGAAGCATCTGTGGCTGTGGATAAGCCTATGCCAGAGCAGGTACATCTTGAACCATCTGTGGCCATGGTTATGTCTGTGCCACAGCAGGTATACCTCTGAAGGGACTGTGGCCCAAGGGTAAGTCCATGCTGGAGAAGGTACACCTTGAAGCATCTGTGGCTGTGGATAAGTCTATGCTGCAGCAGGTACACCCTGAAGGATCAGTGGCTGTGCATGAGGTCATGCTGGAGCACCTCAAAGCATGTGTCCATGGATAAGCCCACAACAGAGCATATACTCCCCTGGAGGGATTGCAGCCATGGGTAAGGCCGTGTTGGAGCAGGTTTACTTCTGAAGGGACTATGGCTAAGGCCATGCTGGAGCAGGTATATCTCTGAAGGCATTGTGGCCCATGGAGAAGGCCACGTTGGAACAGGTGCACCTCAAAGCAACTGTGGTTAAGTCTATGCTACAGCAGGTATACCCCCAGAGAGATTGTGGCTCATAGATAAGGCTCCACTTGGAGTAGGTACACCCCTAAAGGACTGCAGTCTGTGGATAAGTCCAAGTCAGAGCAGGAGCAAGAGGAGGAGTTCATTGCAATGTTAAACCCTGTGGTCTGGTCCAAAGGGACCAGGGGTGGAGACTGTAATGGATATACCTTTAAATTGTTATTTATTTAGCCATGATTTGAGTTGCACTTTATAGGAATTACTATAGCAGGAACCACGTGAACCAGTGGAGGAGAAGCCTTAGAAGCAGCAGTGCAAGTGCAGCAGTGACCCAACCTGACTTTGGTGCCCAGGAACTCCACACAACCCACCACCTCTACTGTCCTGAGTGACCACTGTAACAGATGGAACCCTAAGTCATGGACTAAATTAACTCAATAGACATTTTACAGACATTTCACAGAGGTGGTCCACAGAGACCTGAGCATGACGTAAATGGTATGAAATAAGGGGTGGAGAAGGTACTGGTTTCGGCTGGGATAGAGTTAATTTTCTTCATAGTAGTCAATATAGATTTGTGCTGAAAACAGTGTTGATAATACAGGGATAGTTTTATTACTGCTGAGCAGTGCTTACACAGAGTCAAGGCCTTTTCTGCTCCTCACACCACCCCACCAGTGGATAGGCTGGGGGTACACAAGAAGTTGGGAGGGAACACAGCTGGGACAGCTGACCCCAACTGACCAAAGGGATATTCCATCATACCATATGATGTCATGCTCAGTGTATAAAGCTGGGGGAAGAAGGAAGCAGGAGACGTTGGGAGTGATGGCGTTTGTCTTCCTGAGTAATCATTACACATGATGGAGCCCTGCTTTCCTGGAGATGGCTGAACACCTGCCTGCCAATGGGAAGCAGTGAATGAATTCTTTGTTTTGCTTTACTTATTAAACTGTCTTCATCTCAACCCACGAGTTTTCTCACTTCTACTCTTCCGATTCTCTCCCCCATCCCACCAGGGGGGAGTGAGCAAGTGGCTGTGTGGTGCTTGGTTGCTGGCTGGCATTAAACCACAACAGTATTTTACTTCTTCCCTATTTTTATACATTCACAATCAATACTTTGTGCTTGGAGGCCAATTCAGTTATTTCTTACTACAATTAATTTTTGTCTTCATTACAAATGGAATCCATCACATCCAGATCTCATTAGCCACTTTCGCAACATTAAGGAAAAAAAAAGACAGAAAATACTCTTTCCAACAATAATGGCTGATAAATCGTTAAAGGCTTCATGAAACTTATAACATTAACTCAGCCTTTCATATGCTTGTAATTATTGTTAGCCCAATATTGCAACAATGACATTTCCCCAAAATAATTCACAGAATTTATGCCAAAAAAGCCAAAACCAGAAGCCATCTCCAGCTTAAACAGAATACTCCTCTTTTCTGACATTAAAAATTCATCTCCATGATGTTTAAGGCAAGTCAGTTCCTAATGTATCTTTATTTTCAAGCTTTTTAATGTCCATCTTTTTAACCAACCTTAAGGAGATACATCTCCAATTATTTTTTTTTTTTTTAAACCAAACAGCATAATGCCCAGAAGTTAAGACATAAAAGCCATGGTCCTATTGGCTTCCTACACAAAATAAGTTTCCCATGACATTACTCATAATTGTAGAGCTTTGCACAGGGGACCTAAACCAGGACTCTCTTTCCTCAGGTTTCTGTGCTTTGAAACCAGTCTTGAAATTCAGGCTCTCTACTGATTCTGTAGTTATGCTTCATCCAATAGTTCACACACCTCCTCCATGACCTAGAGTCCAGCAATATTTCTAAGTGCAGAAGCTACATTTCTCCTTCTTATGGCAGCAGTGCAGCTCCAGCTTCACTGTAGGCACTTTGTACCATGACAGAGCACCTGAGCTGCTTGAAAGCACGTATAAAAATACTGAAATAGGTTATGAGCAAGTTTAAACAAGATTTTATCCTGTTGCTAGTAGTCATGCTTATGAGATAATAATTTATTGCTCCAAGTAGGTATATGGCACTTTATCAAGACATAGGACAGAAAAAAAAAATAGACAAGAGCACTTCTATAATGTGCAGTTTCTGGTCAAAGAGCAAGCGATCCCCCACCACCGGCTGCACAGAACAGGGTCAATTAAATCTCTCAGCAGCATTTACAAGAACAACATTTGCTATGGTTGACTGCTTTCTGTTGTCATAAATGTTCCACTTCTGTCACCAGACGTACTAGGCATCTAATTCTGTCGCCTTATTTACAATCCCAGCTTGCCCACACTTTGAGCATTGACTAATCTGGTGAACGAGATTTAATTTAATCTTGTTTTTAAAAAGAAGTGGTATGACTATTCACGTGACCACAAACCCTGGGTTCTTCTTGAACTCTCTCTACCAAATTCCATAGAAGTTCAAATGGAAAAAAAACAAAAAAAGACTTCAGTTTGGCCAACGACCACCCTGAGAATCATATACTTGCCTAGAGTAGCAGAACTCAGCCACCCTTGGCAGACTGATACCACTGCAGTTATATGATTAAAATGAGGGTGTGGGATCCTCTTGGCTTGGGATTTCCATGCTTATCTTACCAATCTGGGCTTTGAATATTGCCAAGCCTGAAATGAGATCAGTCCATACCTATCCTTTCATCTGTCATATCTTTAAATTCAACCAGCATACACAGTAGTCACATTTATTTCAGCAATAAACCTTCAACTATTCAAATGGGCCAGGATTATTTTAATATCTAATAATTTTTTTTCTTTTTATATAAATTACTTCAGCCAGAAAATGCAACTGTCTTACTGTAAGTACAAATTTACAGCAACCATAATTGGCTTAAAAAAAAAAACACAAAAAACAAACAACTGACAAAACCCCCAAACTTTTTCCATTTTAGTTGCCCAGTGACACAAAGGAATAACTACCACTATGTCACAGAGATCTTAGTCACATAATAATTTTTTTTTTTTCAAATAGAGACCACGTATTGCTGACAAAAATATTCAGTGTGCCCCTCTAAGATCAGAGCTTGTTATTTTCAGACAATATTGTTAATAAAATAAAATGCTGATTAATGTTTAAAAGAATCTAAAGTGGGAGGAACAGTGAAAATGAAAAGGGTTTGAGAGTGGAAAGCTATGTGTTACAGCTGAGCCAGTCTAACAGCCTGCTGATGTCACCAGTCAGAGCATCCTGTCCTCCTCCAGCACCTGGCACCGCCTCTGGCACTTGTTAGATCCTGCACCAAGCTAACACAGCTTGCTAACCCAGCAGAACACTAATCCAGCAAAAATAAAACCAGATCAAACATCTTTCTGCTGATTAGGAAGTTTTTTTCAGAGCAGTGTGGATTGCAAGAAGTGCCAGGACCAATTCAAATGGATGGGGGAGGCCTGCAAAGGCTAGGGCAGGGAGGGGATGTACTTGCTTCTTTCAGGAGCAAACTGCTGGGTTAGCGTAGGTGTAATATATATTTTCACCCCACCAGTCCTTATCTCAGGCTGGAACATTTTAAGGTGTTACCGTCTCCACAGCTGAGGGCACTATGGGCAGCCCTGCTCCATCTCACTACAAATAAAACTGATAGTTTCAACCCCCTCTCAGACAGATCCACCAGTCAGTCTCCTGGAGGGTATTTTAGCCGGAGGACATTAACATGCAGGGGAAAGGTAAAGCTGGAAGTGGTAACTTCTTAAAGGGTGACAACTAGACCTGCAAAACCTGTTAGTTACATTTCTATTTGACCTGAATATGAGCTACCACAAGATAAGCATGCAAGACATGTTTCAGAGGGCTCTTTAATCCCCCACCTATTTATTCGGGGGGGGGGGGGGGGGCAGTATTCTTTAAAAAAGCTTTCCAAAATAAGTATGTATTTTAACTCCATAGTCAGTAAAAATACATAAATTCATATTCCAAGGCATATTGAAAACTGGCTGAACAGTCGGACCAGAAGGGTGGTGGTCAGTGGCACAAAATCTGCTTGGAGGCCAGCAGCTAGCGGTGTACCCCAGGGGTCAATACTGAGTCCAAATGCATTCAGCATCTTCATTAGTGACCTGGATGATGGGGCAGAGAGTACCCTCAGCAAGTTTCCTCATGACACCAAACTGGGAAGAATGGCTGATACACCAGAGGGTCATGCTGCCATCCAGAGGGACCTCCACAGGCTGGAGAAATGGGCTGACAGGAACCTCATGAACTTCAACCAGGAGAAGTGCAGAGTCCTGCACCTGGGGAGGAAAAACTCCCTGCACTGATTATGCTGGGGGCCACCCAGCTGGAAAGCAGCTTGGCAGGAAAGGAACTGGGGTTCCTGGTGGACACCAAGTTGAAGATGAGCCAGCAACGTGCCCTTGCCACAAAGAAGGCTAATGGTATCCTGGTCTGCATTAGAAAAAGTATTGCCAGCAGGCCAAGAGTGATGATCCTTCCCTCTGCTCAGGACTGGTGAGGTCACCCCTGGAGTACTGTGTCCAGTTCTAGGCTCCTAGAACAAGACAGACATGGAGATACCAGAGAGAGTCCAGCAAAGGGCCATAAAGATGATGAAGGGACTGGAGCATCTCTCCTACAAGGAAAGGCTGCGAGAGCTGGGACTGTTTAGACTGGAGAAGAGACGGTACAGAGGAGATCTTACTAATGCTTATAAACACCTGAAGGGAGGGTGTAAAGAAAAAGGAGCCAGGATCTTCTCAGTAGTGTCTGGTGACAGAACAATACTCAACAGGCACAAACTGAAACACAGGAGGTTCCACCTGAATATCATGAAGCACTTTTACTGTAACGGTGACTGAGCACTGGCATAGGTTGCCCAGAGAGGTTGTAAAGTCTCCATCCTTGGAGGTTTTCCAAGGCCATCCAGACATAGTCCTGGGCAACTGGCTCTAGGTGGCCCTACCTGAGCAGGGGAGGGGTTGGACCAGATGGCCTCCAGATGTCCCTTCCAGCTTCAACCCTTCTGTGGTTCTGTGATCTCATTCTTAATCCTCAACTGTGTCCAAGCTATATTGAGAGAATGGCAACCACAGTAGTCTGCTGTGGTGCTGAAGCATGGTGAGTGAGCTCAATTCTGCTGCAAGCACAAGCTCTGGCAGAGAAACATGCTTAGCAAGCCTTAGCTCTCCTGTACTCCCTTCCTTCATCAGGGGGTAAGACAGCTGACACAAGAGGTTGCAGAGTTGTCTCCAATAAGTTTATTTGTTGAATGGCTTCCCAGAGAGTAGAGAATGCTCCACTAGCTACTGCAGCCATTTCAATTCCCTTCAGCATTGTGACAAATCTGTAAAGTAGCCTCAGTTAAGTGGAAAATCTGGCCCCCCAACACTGAAAGATATGACAGGGCACTCCAGGGGCAGGTGATCTTGATGAAACGAGTCTGGAGCTCATTTGAAAAATGCTGGTCTGAGGATTTGCCTAGTTTACACTATTGACTTCTGGTATAACTGAATTTACATAAACTAGTAACAGCAATGAGCTGTTAGTCATGCCAAAAATGAACTGCTTCTAGCTTCATTTCAGTCACTAGGCTACATGATCCACTTTAATGGATCTCATCTCTAGTGAACTTGGTCTGCAGTGCACTGCTCCTATCAAATGCTCTTTCTCCAGTTAATTCCCAGATGTGAAAGTAGTGGCCTTCACAGTAAATATGGCCACAAGCAACTACAATTTTAAGTTTTTCTACCTTTTTCCCCACTTTGTGATAGCAGTGATCTTTCATCTCTCTGCAGAGAGAAAGAAATCAGCTTTGATGACCAGCTGTAAAAGCTGTTTTATCTTATTCCTGCCATCCTGGATATGTACTACTGCTCTGAGTAAGAACCAGTTCACACCGACTACCAGATAAGTTATCTACATCTCTGTAAATCTGCACTATAAATAAGAGAAAAGAGAAGTGGCAGCTCATGTTCATTGCCACCATGGCCATTGCCCCCATCCACTCCTGACAGCATGATATACGGTAGGAAAAAAGCCAATAGTACACAAAAGCAAAAAGGAACAAAGGCCGTCTATAGTATGTATCTGTGTCTCCTACCTCTGCTCGACCTTCGTAATATGTTAGCACAGACTTCGTAAGTACAAAAAGCCTCTCTTTGTAGTTTAATGGAGAAGTCCTCTTCTTCTGCTGTGATCTTTTAATCAAAATCTCTTGTAGAATAGTAGTCATATTCATTTCAGCCACTTATCACCTTTGGTTTTAGCCATTGAATATCAATTCCTGTGAAGAGAGAAAAATCATTACGATATCTTTAGCGGATCACAGATCCGGAGATTTCTGCAGTAAAAAGAGCTTCTACTTGTAAGTGAAACTACTTGAATATACAGAAAGCTGGAGCTCACCCTAGGCATCTGGAAGTTTACAAAAGTTAATTATTAGACAAGAAAGTTCAAGCCTTGCTCAGCTGAGGGCTGCACTGACACGTTCCCAGGAAGCCAAAAGCTGTACCTGACTGGGATGAAATATGGGACACTGCAGGCTACGTCACAGAAAATATGGGTGAGAAGTCCAAAACGTGCTCCAGGCAAACAGCAGCATACAACTGCCCTTCACCACAAAGTCCTAATGTCTATCAAAGTTTTAATTGCCAAGGTCTGTGCATATATAAACGCCATTTGCAAAAATGTTTGATATACAAAATTGTACACGGATCAGTAAGTCATTTTGAAAATTCACCCCAATTATATTAATGAAAATTTTCACATGCAAATGGTCATTTAGAAGATGTCAATTTGAGAACAGAGAATTAGAGCTTATTTTTCAGAAATTGCTAAGTATATGCCTTCCATCTTCTGTTTAGAAAGACTTCGTGCTGACCATCTACAATCTCAATCGTTCACTTCTGACAGTTCTGGTCGCTCAGTAACATCAAGCTGCTTTAAAGTTTTACACCATGATCAATACCTGTATGACAGACTTAGGAGTACATAAAAACAAATGCACCCACAGTTACTTGGTTTGCAAGTCTGGCTCCAGAGCTCTGCCAGAAAGAAAGTGCCAGGCAATCTCCTTGTTCTTTGCAATGATGCCAGCTTAAGCACAGCTGACCTCCTCCCTCATCTGCTCGCTGCTGCCCCGGCGTGCCACTCTGCCTTGTGTGGGTGCAAGTGTTCCTCCCGCCAGGCTGGGAAGCGGGCTAGGGAAGGGATCCAACCAGACGTTTCATCATGCAGCATAGACCGCTGCCTGTGCAGACTTAACACATGAGGTGGCACGGAGGCAGGAACGAAAGGTGTGGGAGAGGTTGTGGAGAAGCTGTTCCAGAAACATTTTCCCCCCCCGTTACCTTTCCCTTTGCCAGCTTTCTGCCAGACCTGCCCGCTGCATCACCTGGCCCCCGCCTCAAGCCATGCTCCAAAGCCAGGGCACGCTGCAGGCACAGACCTCGACTGCAGCTTAGGCTATAGCAGCACAGCTGTGGGCTTGAAGAAGGAACACCATCTATACCATGGCCATTGCCCCCATCCACTCCTGACAGATTGATACACTGGTAGCAGTATTTCAAAATTCACTGGGGAAAATGTACATGCATTTTTCTCTGCGGGCAACATAACTTCAGCATGGACACAATAGTGCATTTCACAGCATTGTGCAGAGAAGCTCAAAGAGCCACAGCCCTCCTCACAACCTTACCTTACGAAAGTAAAGTTTAAATTAAATGTAAACTAATTCACTTTAGTGCCTCTTCTTTTGCTTTGTGCCCAAGCATGTCATTATTTGTGGTGACGGTACATGAAGTGACACCCTTTGCCTTCCAGTCTAGTCCTGATACCATGTTTCACTCCCTGTTTTGGCCAACTAACCTCTCATGTCCCACACTCCTGCCATTTCACACAGCTGGATGTAGTTGCTCACTGTTTTAAAAATTTCCTTTTCTTTTCAAGGTGTATTTCTGCATACACTAAAAAATTAGTCTGTGGTTTACATGGAACTACAAAATAAGACCAGGTTAGGATGCATAAGTAAAAGACTATAATAGGATTGAGATAGTGATTATTATGAATAATCTTTTTGGTTTTCTTCTTCCTCTGATGCATGTACATGCATACATTTTGTTGGTCATCTGTCACACTGGGAAGGCAGCAGATATTTTTTAATTAGTAATTATCTTGAGTGCATTCTTTAATTACTAAAGCTGCCCAATTCTGGTTTATTGCCCTTCTAAAAATAAATTGGCAATCTTAAAGGTAATTGCAGAAGGAAGATACTACCACGAACTGAAAATACAAACATTGTTCAAAGAATTAAGTGTCAGTATTAACTTTCAGACCAGCTTAAGGCACACAAAACTATAACGGTTCCCATCACAGCCTCTCCCACTCAAAACAATCCTTCTGTTCTCTATAGTACAAATTCTCTGTTGGCACTTAAGAAAAACATAATTATTATCAGTCTTAGAAATTGTGATCTCAGAGATCCCCAGAGTGCTACACTAGAGCGCACAAGAAGGATTCAAATTTAACTATGATTTCAAATCTTAATACTGATAATGCTAAAATATTTCGTTTCCCTACCAGCCCTCTTTGGTCACATTAGCGTTATACAAGAAACAAACAAACAAAAAAATTTTTGACAAGATCAGTGTTAAAAAATAAGAACATCAATAATGTAATTGGTCAATGTCTGTATCTGGTTGCTTCACTGAATTATTGCTGCTATGGAGATCTCTGCAGATTAAAACCAGTTTCCCAGGTCAGAAGATCAGCCTTTGAATCTGCATTTGGTCACAGAAACCTGTTTTGTTTGGGGTTTTTTCCAAGCTGGTGGCTCTAGCCACATTTCTGTTTCCTTAAATAAGGCTCAGGACAACTGAACCCTCACCTATTATTCTGAAGGTTCCTTTCCAAAATTGCAATACTTCATTGAGAAGCACCTGTAACAGCCAGCCTTACCTCTTAGCAAACCCATACATCACTACTTTTTCTTCAGTACAGTTTTAGAACTTTTCTGCACTTTTTCCCCCAAATATTCCATTGTTCCCAGAGCATTCCTCAGGACACGAAGTGGTTTGCGTGACACGTTGCTGTCTTTTTCCCCAACAGCTGTGGGAGTTTCATGCTGCCACCCATCTAAACTTTTCACAGTATCTCCTTGCCAAGGACTTGCGCTGTTCCTTGCCAACCTTAGCTACATAACAAATATGATCTAATTTGCAGAGATGCCGAGTACTCAGAATTACGACTGAAATCAGAGAGCGTTACAGATTCTCAGCTTTTTTTAATGTGGTGAAAGAGTCTCAATTTTCAGTATCAAGAAGTCTGCATCAACTTGCACTGATCCATCTTCACATTTTACAAATGTTCACCCATACGGCCATGAAGTCACAACACACTTTCCTCAAATCAAACACCAACAGCTATTAAGATAAATCTGTTAATTCAATATTGGTCAAGACATACAAAGCAAGTTTTTACTTTTAGACAAAGTTTCTTATGCATGCCACCTTTCCTGGTTTTCACTAGGTAAAACTGAGGCACTAAGCGATGAGGTAACATCAGTTGCAACACTACCCACGTATCTCCTGGTTCCCACTCCCAGCTCCTGGATTGTGTTTGTTTATTGCAACAATTAGTCACTGTAAGCCTGTCTGTAAGCACACATAACATTCAAACTGTTAAATAAATGGATGAAAGTCCCAGTGGAAGTCCTAGTGAGTAGAGAAGAAAAAGTGCATCCCAATCTGACCAGGGCTTCTCTGATCCAAACGCATTAAGTAATGGTTATTTTTTACGGCACAAAGCTTTGTACCGCAGAAGTGGTTCAGACGAGAAAAGGCATTCTGACAGACATACTTATCACAACAGTCAGAAAACAACCACCAACAGAAAACATTTGCCTGAAAACAAAAATAAAATCAACCTGAAACTGTTTTCTGAGTTTCACCTCTCCTTAGCAATGGTAACATTTACCTAGGAATCTGGGTTCTCCCATGCAAAGTCTTAATGCTAAGCTGATAGCCTTCCATCCAAGACAGAGAATCCGTCTAAGAAATCGGCATCCTCAGCTTTCTGACTTGGGTTTCATGCATCCTGCACGACTGTTCTTTTTCAGATTTTGGGCACATCAATCCTAATTGGTAGCAATTCCAGGTCTGTGTATTCACCACTGAAAACGTATCACCTAGTGCAGTAGATTAATTTAAATGATGCAATATTAACTAATTCAGGTTTGGGGATTTTTTTTTAATCAAAATGTCAATTTTAAGTACACAGGTGGTACCTTGTACTTCTGACTCAAATCTGTAACTCTTCCAGAAAGTAGGGGTTTTTTTTTTAATTAATTCAGATTAATTTGCTGATCAAGTTCATACTGTGTCCCTGCAAACAGCTGCAGTGGGGTAAGTGAATAGGCAGCATGCTGCAGGCCTGGGTAGAGAGCAGAAACAGCGCAGAAGGAAGAAGAAAAGAACTCCTTACCCTGGTTTTTCTGCTGAAGCTGCCATTGCTTTATCATGAAACTACAAACCAAGTTACATGTGAATAGTTACTTACATGGGTATCGAGCACAGGCTTATTTGAATAATTACTACTCAGCGTAAGCAAGGATTGCAAAATCTGCTCTTGTGTTTCAAATGGTAGAAGTCTTTTTGCCCCACATCCAAGGCTGCAGATTCAAACTCCATAAAATAAAAAAGACAACTGAATAAGACAACTGTTATTAAACCCTGTTTAAATGGTAAATTTCACAGAAATATAAATACAGAAAAATATACTTTAGCATAATCTGTCATAATTTTAAAATTGGAATTGAGGGGAAAAATACTGTAATGATATCTGAAATGTATCATATGCCAGAAAAAGGAGAAATAAAAAACACTTGGATTTGCTCCTTTTCTCCTCTCTCTTTTTATTTTAAAAAACAGCAGACTCTCAGAAACCACTTCTATCATATGCAAGCTATTTTTTTTTTTTAAACTGACAGAAATGGAATTGGGGGGGGCTACTTTCAAATAGATTGCAAAATTATACCCAAAGGTTTGCAAAACCCCAGTCTCTGTTTGAAAGTCAGCCAAAGAATAACTGGCTAATTTTATATAATCAGACCCCGTGAAAATAAAATTCATATTTGCCTGCACTAAATTTAGGTTAAAAAGTAAACGGGCTAAGGGGTAACTCAGTGACAACTCTTTGACTGGAGATTGTCCGAGACAACCATGTGATGTTGCAAAATATCCTTTGTTCAACTGACAGCTACTCAGGTACACACGCAGGAGGAGTATTTCACAGCAGCCAGCACAGGTTTTCCAAAATTCCTCAGAAACAGGCTCACTACATTTTACAAAATACAAGCATTTGTTTCCTTTTAGCATTACAACTTAGGTAGCCGTGGTAAGTGAAGAAAATGCTGAAAAAGTGATGGTTCCTCTTAGATAGGGTCACCTGGCATCGAGGTGGTTCATCACACCAAAGTGGACCATCAACTCATCAACTATCACAAAACAGAAGTAGAGCCAAAGTGCACAGAACAGCTCGGGAAAAGTGGTAAGAGCAGCAAAAGGGTTTCTTTCCCCTTACAATGATGAATTCAGATTTAGGAGAATGACGTGTACATGTCTCCAAATCATTTGTAAACTCAGCTATTGCTCTTTATTGTGACCTCCTGTTAGCAGTACACTCCAATGACTAAACTATCCTTTCACAGCTTTATAGTGCACCTTCTCCAATTCCCTCATAAATAAATTCTTTAGGAAAGGAACCTCTGCTTTATGAAACAAAAATGACATTCTTACCGTCCATGATGTAGAAAATATGTTGACATGGGCAATTTTTATTTAAATTATTTGCTGCTAACTTTGAGTTAGCAACACTGTGGGATACCATACAAAGGATGGACTGATCAATTCTCACTATCCTCAACAACTTCTTGTATTTTTATTCATTCCTCTAGAGCTGAGTATTTGTAGTTTTTCTTATTTCTTCCACATAAAAGCTCTGCAGTACCTATAAACTTGCACTGACTCTTTTGCCTTCAGTTTATTCAGATCAAAAACCTCTTTAGCATTTGGAATGTTCTTTGCTGGAAGAAAATAAAGCTGAAACTTAGTTTGGGACACAGGAAAGCAAGGCACAAAAAGACTTTGAAACATCAGTTAAAGTAACAAAATCCAAAAAGTTTTTGCAGCCTACTGACCTTCTGCATGCTCAGCCACCTGTCCTTTCTAAAGATAAAGAGCTTTTGAATGTGTCACTGCCTCAAGAAGTAGTATTGGCGATAGAGCAAGTATTCAGCTCTTGCATTGTATGCTATCCCCAACTTCCCATGTTTGTTTTGTTAGTCAAAAGGTATGAGCTCATCTTGCAATTTCATCGAAGACTAGAAAGTCATCTTCATTTCTGTATTAAAGATAAGCAAAACCCACTGCCCAAGAGTTGCAAACCTTTCTGAACATGAACTTATTCCCCTACTGTATTGCCTGCAAAGTGACATTGGTATGGCTGTAACATCTCCAAGCCTTTGTTTTTGCTGCTCTTTCAACGCTTGTGAAAAGTCTTTGTTGTTCTTCACCATCATCTATATAGATTAAAATTTAACCCCTACCTTCATCCACCCCCTTTTTCTCACACAGAGCAATAATAATGACATTAAAAGCTCATGGTTTATGTTGTTGGGGGGGAAGACGTCTTTATATGTATATACATATATAGAGGGTAGTTGTAATTCATCATATTTATGGGAAAGGTAATTAAAAATGTATGCAAATCCATACACAGAAAACCTTTAAGAGTAAGAGAATCTCAAATATTCTGCCCGTCTAGGTTTTTAGATTTGAGAATATGAGATAGTTCTGTAACCACATATATAATGTGGCTTTGCATCACCCTCTGCTCAACCCATGTACAGCAGTTAATGGTTGCTATTATTTCCATAATAATGCTATTAGCATTAGCTACTATTGTTAAATTCCACTCCAGCATCCAAAGTTACCACCTTATTTTTTACTGTAGACTATGAAAAGCTTTCAAGGTGGCCTACCACAACTGAACAGTGCTTCCCACAGAAGAAACCCAATCTCAAGTCTTCTGCAGACAGAACTGACCTCTTCTACTGAGAACCTGTGGTTTTGGGCTCACCAGAAGCCATATGCAGTCTTACAAACTAAAAGATCCTGTCTGTCAGCAGGGTTTACTGCATTCACACAGCTTCCAAATGAGAGCTTTGTCTATTTGATGGCCTTAGCGCACAGGCAGACCAAACTTTTACAAGATAAACTTATCCCCAGCTGGGCCTTCTGACAAAACCTCCTGCAACAGCCAGCAAAATCACATGTGAGAAAATTAGCTATATTTTAATTATCACACATTTGATTCAAGCAAAGGAAGATTAAAATTAGAGAAGGCAATTGAAAGAAAGCAACTTCACTTTCTTTTTAAAGACTTCTTTTTGAGGGTAGATTTCTGATTTTTGAATATAGTATTCAGAGGGAATATATTCTGAATGTATATTCAGAGGGAAGCAGTGCTATCACTGGTGAATTTAAACAGCTGACTGAGGATGCTGTCGCTAGCTGTACACACTGCCTGGTATGGCACTTGTTGCCATTTCCATGATGCCTAATCCACGCTGTTCAGACAGGGACCAAACCCAAGCCTGACCAATATTTTTATGTACTGATATTCAATATTAACCCTTAGAGAGGAGACAGCAGATTTCCCTGGGTCCAAACTTTGTTGCTCAGGTTTATTTTTATTTCTAAATACCAGGTATAAAATGCAGCAGAAAATTAAGTTTACCATTTTCACTGACATACAGCAGCTCTTACCCGCTGTGGTGCCATCACCAGGACTTCAGGATGCTGCAAGGAGTTTGGCTACAGCTGGCCAGATGAGGCAGAGCATAAAGAGGTTTGCTTCTTCACTTGTGCAGAGTAAAGGTCTGGTGAAGAATATTAGTTTGGTTTACTTGCACAAATATAAATGGCCCTCAGCTGACACAGAAGAGGTAAAAGATAAAGCATGAACAGAATAGGAAGTTCGGGTCTGAACTGGGAGGAGGTATGTGGTGTACTGGTACTTCTTACATGTGTATGTACCTTCTAAAGAAAACAGTCCTCTTTGTCTGGCAAGTATTTTCAAAGTAAGGTTAGAGAGGAAAGTGGAAGAACTACCTCCAAACCAGCATGACATTGGTTTGGAGGAGCAGAAGCTCAGAGAGAGAGCAGAGTCTATTTACTTCACTTCTACACAGACTGAGGCTACTCCACCAGTCCCCCGCTGGCCCTGCGGTGCTGGGTGGACATTTGGTAAAGCAGAGCTGCTGCCTCAGCCTTTTTCCTAAAATCCCCTGCTGATAAGAAGGAAAGAGAAACAGTAACACCCACTTGCTAAAGAAACAGGCAAAGATGAAATTGGCAAAGGAAATGGGCAATGCTTGTGCAAAAGCTTTTCCTACTTCTCCAAGAAGGCAGAGATTTAGAGGGCTGGAAAAATAAGTGTTCTGTTAAATCAGAGGTTCAACCTAATTCTGTTTAGGAATCCTAAAGCTCACCATTAAGTAGGAGGTCAATTGCTATTGTACACAAAACTGCAAATCTAAGAAGAGCAAGTCAAATCTATGGGGAAGAGAAGGAAAAAAACCAAGGACAGTTCAACAGTGCCTAAGGCTATCCTTTTTAATTACAGTAAAGGAGTCAATTTAATTCACTTTCTTCACTATTTGAGTTTGTTTTTCCAAACGTTATACAACCTCAGGTGAGCATGTGATATATTACACCAAAAATAAGCTCAATTTATTTCAGTATTCAAGACACTCTTTTGACATGGTCTAACTAAAATACTGTAATACATAGAAATTATGACTTGCTTTACACGCAGGGAATGACTAATACTTCCTCAGTTACTTCTCTTTCCAAACACTCTGAGATGAACTTTTTCCCCCCAAACAACTACTTGTTCTCCAACTACTGAGTTAACTCTTTCTGCTCTGCCAGCATACATGCCAAGCAACTGACAACAATACAATGTACCTAACTTTGCACTAACTTGAACATTACCACAGTCTTGTTCGGAACCATTGGGCTGACATACCTCTTAAAGTGGAGAATGGTAGAAATAAGCCACCTATTAACCATCTAGCACCATCTCTCCTCTGGTCCAAAGCCCATTCATTCTGGAGCTAGAACCAATCTCCTACAATAATATTTCAACACATAAAAGCAACACCCAGCCTTCTAGATCATCACCAGCAATCATCTTAAAAGCTACCAAGAAAACTCAATCAGTGGCAGAAGGAAAGCTTTTCTGGCTTGAACATGCTTTGCCAGCAATAAGCAAGCTTGAAATACTCCTAAGGAGGCTGTCTGTTCTCTGCACCAAAGGATTGCCATGGCAAAGTGCCACTGGTACATCTATACGGCACAGCTAAAGCCATACCAGCACTACCGTGCACTTGCACTACTAAACACTACTCTGGAATTACTCATTATCCACACTCCAGCAGGTGCGGATTCTGCTGCACCTGCCTGTGATCCTAGCCAGCTTGTTGCTAGCTTCTTCTCCATGGAAAAAACAGACAAGCCCAAGGATGAACATCTTGAGTAACTCATTCCTGGGTTGACATACGGTTTTCAAAGAATGCTGTGAACTGGGTTGGTTTTAAGTTTGATAAAGCTTTATAAATTAAAAATACATTTTCCATGTCTCACAAGAGGTATGTAGAAGTGGTCTGTTAGGTACATCCCACACAAAGTAGAAGCTGGCATCAATTATGGCTTCACTTCAACCACTCTCTGTCCCAAGCTACCCTTAAATGACCTGATATGCCTTGCAAATGTAGAAGCACAGTGGGTCGTGGAGCACCTATAATTTCCTCAATGCCTGCAAGAAATCCAGTGATATGGATACACAAGTTTTGAAATTCATCTTCAAAAGCCAGCCTTTAGTTACAAAAGCTCAGACTATGCAGTCCATCAGATCCCTGCTAGACCAGGTATAATGATCTGACAGTACTCAAAGGTAGCAATTCACCCTCACAATGTGCCAGCCAGCAGTACAATTAGTGAGATGAGTTTATTTGGAAAAGTTCCTCAAATTTGAATTGAATCAAAACAGCATTTGGTTTTAAAACACCCTGCAAACATCAACTCTATATTTGCTGTTTATTGCTAGGGAAGCAAGCTCACTGCAGGGGGGTGGGACTAGATGACCTCTAAAGGTCCCTTCCAACCCAAAGCATTCTATGATTCTATGATTTACCTAGCAACCTGTCACACGCTTTTTGCACTTACATTTTATTCACAAGTAATGTAAAGGAACTTTTTACTTCTTCAGGGAAACTACCATTTCCCAAATTGATAGCAGGCTGTAGCTCTTTATCTGTTTGTCTTCTAAGATTATTTCTATCATTTCAATCATCAGATGGAACTGTTTCAGCAGAATTCGGGTACAAATCCTTCTATCACTTCTGCAGTGCTCCTCAAGATATTCTTCCCCCCCCACCACCACTTTGCAGCTATGTAGAAACTATATTACTTCCCAAAGTGGACAAAAACTTGTAGCACCTGCAACATAAAAGCCAGCTGAGTGCTTTAGTATCTACAGAATGACAGCTATACATGCATCCTTGGGCCTCAGTGCAAACAGACTGCTTGTGGGAAAACCAGTCCAGACCCTTCTGTAATAAACTGGCTACCTCCCAGTTAAGGACCACATGATCATAAAATAAGCATATGGCTGGGAAGAGCTGCAAGGAAGTACTGAGGTCAGGGAAAATTTGTGAAAAATTAGAATCATAGAATCATTATTAAGGTTTGAAAAGACCTCTAAGATTATCTAGTCCAACCATCAACCCAACACCACCATGCCTACTATACCATGTCCTGAAGTGCCACATCTACACATTTTTTGAATACCTCCAGGGAATGGCGACTCCACCATCTCTCTGGGCAGCCCGTTCCAGTGCTTGACAACCCTTTCCATGAAGAATTTTCCTAATATCCAATCTAAACCTCCCCTGACACAACGTGAGGCCATTTCCTCTTGTCCTATTGCTTGTTACTCAGGAGAAGAGACCAACACCCACCTCAATACAACCTCCTTTCAGATAGTTGTAAAGAGCGATAAGGTCTCCCCTCAGCCTCCTCTTCTCCAGGCTAAACAACCCCAGGTCCCTCAGCCTCTCCTCATAAGACTTCTGCTCTAGACCCTTCACCAGCTTCGTTGCCCTTCTCTGGACACACTCCACCACCTCCGTGTCTGTCTTGTAGTGAGGGGCCCAAAACTGAACACAGTATTCGAGGCGCAGCCTCACCAGTGCCAACTACGGGGCACGATCACTTCCCTACTCCTGCTGGCCACACTATTCCTGATACAAGCCAGGATGCTATCAGCCTTCTTGGCCACCTGGGCACACTGCTGGCTCATGTTCAGCTGGCTGTCAACCAGCACCCCCAGGTCCTTTTCTGCTGGGCAGCTTTCCAGCCACTCTTCCCCAGGCCTGTAGCATTGCATGGGGTTGTTGTGACCCAAGTGCAGGACCCAGCACTTAGCCTGGTTGAACCTCATACAACCGACCTCGGGCCATCAATCCAGCCTGTCCAGATACCTCTGCAGAGCCTTCCTAACTTCAAGCAGATCAACACTCCCACCCAGCTTGGTGTCGTTTGCAAACTTACTGAGGGCGCACTCAGTCCCCTCATCCAGATCATTGATAAACAAGACTGGCCCCAACACTGAGTCCTGGGGAACACCGCTTGTGACCGGTCGCCAACTGGATTTAACTCCATTCACCACAACTCTTTGGGCCTGGCCATCCAGCCAGTTTTTCACCCAGCAAAGAGTACACCTGCCTAAGCCATGAGCAGCCAGCTTCTCTAGGAGAATTCTGTGGAAGACGGTGTCAAAGGCTTTACTAAAGTCCAGGTAGATAATACCCACAGCCTTTCCCTCATCCACTAGGCGGGTCACCTGGTCATAGAAGGAGATCAGGTTAGTCAAGCAGGACCTGCCTTTCATAAACCCATGCTGGCTGGGTCTGATCCCCTGGTTGACTTGCACATGCCTGTTGAGTGCACTCAAGATGAACTGCTCCATAACCTTCCCCGGTACTGAGGTCAGGCTGATAGGTCTGTAGTTCCCCAGATCCTCCTTCCAGCCCTTCTTGTAGATAGGCATCACATTGGCAAGCCTCCAGCCATCTGGGACCTCCCCTGTTAACCAGGACTGCTGATAAATGATGGAGAGTGGTTTG
Organism: Balaeniceps rex; assembly: GCA_013401315.1. Classification (NCBI taxonomy): domain Eukaryota; kingdom Metazoa; phylum Chordata; class Aves; order Pelecaniformes; family Balaenicipitidae; genus Balaeniceps; species Balaeniceps rex. The sequence continues at coordinate 116,951 of VYZW01045649.1, forward strand.
GCAAGCTCCTCCGCCAGCTCCCTCAGTACTCTTGGGTGGATCCCATCCGGCCCCATAGACTTGTGAGTGTCACAAGTCTATGATTAGTTGGCTTTCAGGGAATTTTGGGGGTTTCTTAGGCATGCAGCTTGCAGAAGAGAAACCTACATCTGGATAAGCACTAGGTTACAGAGAAGTGATGGCTGCTGTATTGTTGTTCTTTCATATTAACACCAATTTAACAGAACCAGATGAGATGGCCCTGAACTGGCTCCAGGGGTGTGCTGTTACTTTTTCCCAGGTTGTTGAAGACCACAGTCTAGTCTCCATATTGCTAAAATCATGATGATCTTTACATCTTTTATCAAGGATCCACCCTTCTAGGTCATTCAAGTAGAGTAGATGTGAGCCAAGTTTATGTCTACTCCATAGGAATAGCTGTTAACAGCCCTGTTATAGGCACAAACCCAACTGTTCTCTCTCCAGAAAGAAAAGAAGCTTAAGAAGAGGATATGAATTTATTAGTTAGCCTTTTAGTTGCTTTTCAGCAGTCTATGAAGAACATCTTAGCAGCAAGCTGTAATACTGAAGTTCAATATTGAAGTTTCACTGACTAGTTAGGTTATCTGAGACAAGAGTTAAACAGGTTTGTGAGCAAGAGATTAAGCACAGCTCCTGCATGCCATGTACACTCTACCAGGAGCAATTCCAACATCTGTACACCAGTATTATGCTTTTAACAATATTAGGCATGCAAAAGACATAGCCCAGGTAACCATATGCTATGTGGTAAGATGCTAGCAATATATACTAAAAATGTACATAACATGCTTTTTTTCCCCATTATAATGACTGTTTAACTCAAACCAAATATACCAGAAACTACACTATGTTTAAACACATTCATTAATAGGGCCATTAACAAGAAAAATATACACTTATATTAATAACTGGTTTTAAATAGAGACAGAAACAAGTACCCGCTAGACTACACGGAAGCTACACAGTAAGAAATGCTTCAGTAATAAACAGGGCAATTTCAGCTGAAGACAAAGCCGTGAAGTTGACTCAGATGATGAACTACTGGCCACAACTCACATGTTGACATCCACTTTGACTAATGGGTATATTTGCCCTCAAAGTCTTTATTTTGAGGTAGTATTATAAAGCCACTTGATAATTGTTGCTTTTTTGCACCTACTGAGTGACTGACGAACCCCAAACCTCTCTCATACAGACAGTGCTGATACACCTAAAGCTACAGGTCAGAACTGCCTTCTGTGCATGAGGAAAAACCCAAGGCAGCAAGTGGGGAACAGGAAATACTGCAAGTTCCTGTTTGTCAAGTTTCCCCTGCATCATTTTTGCCAGGATATGTCCCCTCCACTACAAAACAAGCAGAAGATATTGAACCCGAGATGAATGACCATTTACATTTCTCATACTACTGTTCCCACATCTGGCAATTCGGGGCTACGCATACCAAAGCAGTGGCGTTGGCAAGGTCAGTGTTCTTCATCTTCTGATTCCAGACTCTCCTACCCTGTTATGTTGGATAGGTTACAGGGGAAATTTCACATAAATGAAAATCAAAATTCCCTCCCCATCATACCACACCCTCACTTCATTGAGATGGGATAACACAACTCTTGGTGCAAGAATTACCACTTGATTGCGCTCAAAATTGTAGAAGTAATGCTTCTAGACCAAATGTCATGTTCTCATGCCTTGTGCATGTCTAGCTGACATACTAGTTCAAGAATTGTAAAGAAAATGAAAGCTGCTGTAAGTAATCAGCTAATGAAGTCTTTCAGTTTCTGTGTTTCTCTGTGCTTGAACCACATGTATGTTATGATAGGGATTAAAAATTAAAAAACAAAGACCTCTTCAAGTAGAATCTATGCTGCTGGGTACTTTCTGGAGAGATACTTGGAAGAGCGAGACCTATCTTCCTGAAGTTACTAAGGCAGATCCCACAGACTTCTACCCTAAAATTATTTGTAGAGTTCTATTAAATTGTTAAACTTTTACTTGCATTTCAGCCTTTTACTAATAAAGTCTCCACATACAGGACTGAAAATCCAGGCTGTGACCTTAAAGAATTTCTTCTTCACATACAGTGCAGCCTAAGCAACAAGGAATACCAAATGACTTTAGTTTCACTCATGTCAAAATATAAGCATTAATTCAGGGAAAAAAATTCTCACTGAATCTGAAAATAAACACAACTGAGGCAGTGCTGTGGTCTCGCGTTTTCCCCTTCCTCTCACTCCTGCAAGGTAGCAAGCATCTCTAGCGAAGCAGCTTGTTACCTCTGCTCTCCTTAATGTCAGTTCTCAGATGTCAGGGTGTTTCAACTGTTGTGAGCTAAACAGGGAATGAGAGCACTTGCAGGCGTCACAAGACATTTATCATCTTAAGGAATACCATTCAGCTTAAACTCTGAGACATCATGCAATACGGTCATTAATGCTTGATAGTATCTTACTCCACTCTGATTATTTATGATGAGGCATAAGGATATTACAGAAGGGGCATCACCAGACGTTGTGCTGCCACGATCCAGTCCCACTGAGGTCGAAATTACAAGGAGTAAAGTTAAGACACTGCAAAGGTAAGATAAGGTAGTCCTTTATGGCTAGGTCTCAGGTTTTCACAGGGAGCACCTGCTTCACACTGACTTTCAGAGTTAATTTCCGTTCAAGAGATCCAGAAAAGTAACTAAACAGAGTTGAGGGAATTTTGCTGCTTGCCCATGACTATTTTTTAATCAGACAACTGTAATCCTCTTCATGCTTTGAAAGAGTGTCTTGGTGGGAAGAGACAGCTGCTGCGATGGCAGAGGAGCTGCCGGCAGCCCCTAATGCGGAACTACAGCCCTCCAGCTGACCTCTCACTGCTCTCACACCCCACAGCCTTTCACCCTGTCGTTCTCCCAAACTCCCCTCCCATAAAACAGATCCTCACAGTTCATCTGACACACTCCTCCCAACCACCGAACCCGCTCCATTCAAGTGCCACTGAGGATGAATGAGAGGTCACCTAAGCTGCAAGCCTGGCACCAGCCTTCGGCGCTGAGGATAAGTTGGTCCTCACAGCCTACTACGACAAAGCAAACCGAAACAGTCTGACCAGCCATGGTCCGAATGAAACAGTGGCCTGATGGGAAAAGAAAACTACGTGTGGCTACATAACTGAACATATCTCATAACGCGTTATACATAAGTGAGCTGAATTGAAGTTGCACTGGCACTTTTGAACCGGCCACTCTTAACACCCGAGTGCTAGATTTCTTCATGTTAAAACCCATTCTTTCAAGCATCTTTGCTGGATACAGTTTAGGTAGCAATTTTACTTCCAGAAGATCCCAAAGTATATTTAAGATTACCATGGGATAGAAAAAGCAGTCCATTCAGTTTAACCCACTTAACACGGTAAGAGCACATCCCTCAAATTGGGTCACATAACCCAAGGTGGGACAGGCCCCCCGTCTCCTCCTCCCACCGTGGCTATGGAATGGCTATGGTTTGCAACTTCAGCTGGGAAGAGATCCTTGCAATTGGGGGCGGGGGGGGGGGGGGGGGANGACACAGGGAAAACACACACACAATTATTCTTTCTGCCAGGATATGGAGCTTGAGCCTATGATATAGGACATCCTGTAATTCACAGGACAAGCAGCAACCCTGAATACATTAACAATTTGATGTATTGTGTTATCTCACCTACCCAGTAGACTAGTATAGGGAACCTGACAAAATGATTTTTGCACAGGGCTGCCTAGGACAGAGTTACAAGGGATACTGTGTTCAGCTAAAACTGAAGGGCAGTTATCATCTGGGTCTGATGGCAAGTTATGTGGCTATCCTAGAGGGGGGGGGAAATCATCTTTTGTTTAATACGCACAAATAGTCAGGAATTGGTCCCAGTCTAACATGACAGGGGACAGTGCACTCTCCAGAGGGGCAGGGTCCTGGTGCCCTGCCCAGACCGTGGTTCAGAAGGAAGAACCCCACTTCCTATACCACCCAAAGCCAGGTTTTTCTGCCTTACATTCAAGTGGAAACAAGGCCTAGATCTAAAGCATTCTTATGATTTAATCAGGTCGCAGCTCGTAATAGGCAAAAGGCTAAGCAAAACCCACCCTGACAGGAAACTCAGCTGTGACCTACTTGAGCATACATGAAGTTATACCCTACATGTGGCAAAGTGGTACCCATTCATACATCCGCTGATAAGAGAAACGTGAATGAGGAAAAGCAGGAGTGCCAAGAAAGCATTTGCCCAGGTCCCACATACCCCGGCACACTGCAATTTTTTTTTTTTCCTTTTTCCTGCTTTTGTTTGATGTTGCATAGGATTTTCACCTTCAGAACTGAAACAAGGTGGCCCACTTGTCAGCCTCCTGCTTTGCCTTGGAAGAGGGGCCATGACTGCAAATGTGGACAAATACTTCTCCTTCCCGTCACCAAGGGCAGAGTCCCACAACTGCCCCTGGCAGATGAGGGACAGCTCTCGTACATCAGCAGCTGGCCAGGCTCAGGCTCTCCCAGAGCAACTCATCTCTCTGCGGCAGGCTCCCGAAAACCATCTCTCCTGCCCACAGTACCAAGGCTGGACCACACCAAGCTAGGCACGAGCTTTACTGAACCGCGCAGAATACAGGACACAGTCATCCAACCTAGATGCATCTTTTCAGCAATGTCATTTTTCTCCTAAATGTTTGGGTATTGTCAAAGCCAAAGACTTCTCCAAGGTGATGTCATTCTTCCTAAGAAAGGTAAAGCCTGCCCGTGATGGACAGACCTACTCCCAGGAGGCTTCTGCTACTCTTCCAGAGATTTCATGATCCCATTTGAACACAGCAGCCACTTTACGCTGCTTGCAAGGAATGGACCTCCCCTTACTCCATCCCACCTCCACATCTAGGAAATTGTAAAAACCCACTCCCCTCCTCACAAAGTATCTCCTATGATGAGGCTTGTCTCCCCACGTTTTCAAAGTTTTATCCTTCATGGTATTTTCCCTGACTCTGAATCATGGCCCATGCAGCTGAGCCGGGGCAGCAGATGACTGAGAACTGCCGGAGCTGTAATGGCCACGGGGCAGTGATCAATCACAAGCCTCTGCTCCCCAGTTCCTCTTCTGTCATGCCAGACAAAGGGCATATGCATCCACCCAAACATCAGCTTCCCTTACCTACATGCCGCTTTCTTTCCTAATGCTTTTTTCTTTAGAAAATACACTTAGAAAGCCAGACCAGAAACAGGAGAGTAGAGTGCTCCTCTGCCTGAGGGCCAGCAGAACAAACAGGGGTTTTGCCTTTAGAAGTAACACCCTCCGTTAGCAAAAATACATTTCTTGAGACCCGACTGACCATTTGTTAAAGTGCAGGTGCAGTTTCACTGGTTTCTGGAGAGTTGTGCCCTGTTGTATCAGTGATGTATCTAATGCCTAATGCTAGCACAAGGCCTCAGCCAGGAGAATTAAGGTAAATTGGGCTGATCCCTCTGCAGGGAGAAGGAGGTCTGTCAGGCTGCAATCAGTGTAATGAGAGTCATTCCCTTGTGTTTTGCATGACAGAGGAAGCTATATCAGCAGATCATTTAACGAACATCTGTAACTTCCACAGTGCAACAACTGACTGACCATTGCTGTCGCTTTTTGGCCAACGTATTGGTAATTCTGTACAAATAGATTCATCTACATAATAATAAAAATATCTGTAGTACAAATCCAAAAATATGATAGATGTCCTTCAGAAAAACATATGGTCTTTGAAATGTAAAAACCCCACCATCTCAGGCCTTCTTCTCCAAGCCGGCCTTTACTCCACTTTGCCCAAGTACTGCTTTCCATATCTTTTGATTTTTATACTGTTATTTTCTTATCCTTTTTCTGCAGGAGAGCCACTGTAGACTGCTACAACAGTCTTTGGTATACACATGATTCTTTGGCATACACAAACTTGCCTTTTTTTAAAGCACAGTTCCAAGTTCAGCAGTGAAAAGGTAATAGGTTACCAAAAAAAGTCAAAACAAGCAAAAGTAGAAAAACATCTTAGAGGTCAATGGTTAACAGAGGCTGAAGACATTTTTTCCATGATCTTTGTATTGACAGCAGGAAGCACAGACTTCCATTGTCTAATACACAGAAAATGTTTTGCATATTTGGGATACAAATATTTGTATGAAACTTACACCATTGTGCACCTTATCTTGTGTATCCAGTCTATAAGCTAACACAACACAGAGGGAATTAAATCTACAACAGATTGCACCTAGATTTGGTGGAGGAGGAAGACTTCTTGATGCGTCCAAGCCATTCTGTGAAAGTAACGGCTTCCCAGTTATTTTAACTTTAATTACAGGATACCACACTATCATGGCATTTCTGAATATAACATTGTTTCAGGGCAAGATGAAACAATATGGAGCTGATATTGTTTAATCAGCTCTAAATTATTTTTCTCCCCTTTTAGATGTTGTAGGCAGTCAGCCAGGTTACTGGATATATTGCAATGCCAAATCCACAATACTGAGCCCACAGCTGAGAATTAAAACTTAACTTGACTTAGGACGTAATTCTAAGCTGCCTCACAATCAACAGTTTTAAAAGATTTAAAAGATTTTTTAAATTCTACATTAACATCCAAAAAAGTGGTACTCCTATAAATTTTGAAGGGCTAATACAATCAGGTCTGGCACCTAAGAACTAGAGTTCTTTCACAACAGAGGTCTAACTGGCAGTATGTTTTAGCTGTGTGAACTCCAAATCTTTGTTTTTGATTTTCACACCTGTAATATTATCTCATTAAAAAAAAAAGAGGAGGGAGTAACCAGGTGCCAAATATAACCACATTGCTCTGTTTTCGGTGGTTTCAGCAGGCAAGCTCACATAGAAGTCATTTGGCTCAAAACACTCATAATATTCATTTAGAAATTTAGCAGAACATGTAAAGCACCCTTTCATTGAAGGCTAAATGCAGAGACAAATGTGATTATTTCACCATAAGATGTAATTTCTGAATAAATAAAATATGGAAAATAAAACCTAGAGAAATATGAAGACTATCAGAGAAGAGTCTGATAGCAAATGGGCTCTTTCCTGCTGTAGTCCCCTTACAAGCCATAACCATCAAAAGGCTATGAGTAGCACCCTGCCCAGGAGCTACCTCCCCACCTACAAGAGCAGCACCCATGAAACAAGACCAGGACACCTAAAGGGCCTCTTCTGCACAGGTGGCATGATCCAAGCAGCACAGCTGGTATGCTAAGAGGAGCATGTGCAAAATCACTCTGGGTACTCCCTCAAGTGTAACTGGGACCCTATTTGTATGGGTGCTGCTTTCTGATGGCCCAAAATATCCTAAACATTTACATAGCACCCATAAGTAACAACCCATCTGCCAGTCACTGGAGAGTTCTGAGAAATCAAACAGCGATGGTTTGCCCAGCAGCCACACTATATCAAAGGTGAGACAGTCAGATAAAGCATCGACAACATTTACTCTAAAATGAAAACAAATGCTCCAGAAGCAAGTACTCACAAGACACCTTTTTATCTGCGTTCCTGCTACGGTCAGTTTTTCCATCTATGAAAGCTAGAGTCTCGCTTATTTGACTCATAAAACAATACAAAGTATTTCAGATTAGCAATTGTCACAGTAAGGTACGCATCTGCCATTCCAAGCAGAGAGCTCGTGGCCATGTCTACACTAAAAGCTCAGTTTACAGTTCAAATAATTACTGGTTCCAACTTACAGGGACGCAGAAAGGAAGCCTGTGGAAAACCACCATGCAAATCTAGTCACCTACTGCATGAGCTGCAGGTACGCAGGATCCCAGCACAAGGCTACGCAAGAACATTCGCTGCGTAGAAAGGATAACCACGCTGTGGGACAGAAAGCAGGGGTAATTATTAATATGACTGAACTCACACACAAGGCTAATCGTGCCTTGAGAGGAGGTGGAACAGGCTTAGTAAAGCACAGGGGTTACATGGATATAAGGAAAGACTCAGAGAAGAAAGTCACATAAGCAGGAAAATACTCGTCAACTGTTAGCTTTAAAGTGGATTTCACAGCCTGGGCTACAACCCCTTCTATTACACAAACTACAGCAATTTTAAGCAAAGGTTTAAATTGCAGCTTTTATCATAGCTCCTGCTTACAGACCCGTGAGATGCTTGGACGTCGAGGAAGGAATGCTTCTACGTTTTCAGTTGCAAACAGCGGGTGCTGCAGGGTGCGCCCCATGAGCCGCCACCCCTCCCGGGACAGGCTTCCACGCCACACCGGGAGCCACCGCAGACCGGCGCTGCTGCGGGGCGCGGACTTGATTACTGCGCTCGGAGCAGCGCCGGCTGGCAGCACGGCGAAATAAACTCCCCCCGATCTCCTTGCGGGGACGGCCCCGCTGCTCTACAGCCCCGGCTCTGCCTTACCTGGGTGTCCCGGCTGCCGCCGCCGAAGAAGCCCTGGCACCGGCGGCGCAGAGGGAGGCGGAAGGAGGGAGGGAGGCACCGCACTGCCGCGCTCCGGCCCGGGAAGGCGGCAGCGGCCACGGCGCCTCCTCCTCCCGCCGCCCCGCCGAGCGCGGGTCCCCGCGGGGCGGCGGCGGAAGCGGCGTGGCAGGGAGTGGGTGTCCCTGCGGGGGGGGTCCCTGCGCCGGAGCCCACCCCCCACCCTGGCAGCAGCGCTGGGCTGGGCGCGCCCTCTGCGCTCGGGGCAGGTGCGGGGTGGCGAGAAGCTGAAGTAAGAAGGTGGCCTACATCAGACAGACCCGGCAGCAACTGCCCGGAAACGTGCCGGTGAGGAAGAAGAAGGAAAAAAAAAAAAAGGCAAATTCTACAACTCGGAGCAGGATGCAAACTCTCCCCCCCCCCCCAAAATCAAAATCCCCCCACGGGATGGCCACAAGTTGCCTTTAAATGT